>JAOTRH010062839.1:0-18486 GCA_034768845.1 Heliamphora exappendiculata
AATAGTAAAAATAAATGATGATATCGAATAGTAAAAATAGTAACATAAAGTGATAAGTTTAATTAATTATACTTATATTTATTTTTTAACAAAAAAAATTAATAACTTTTTCTTTTATTAATATATGACTTTTAAATGTAATGACCTAAATTTATGGAGGCAATCATGTCCCAAAACCACATTAGGCATCACAAAAAATTTCCACCAATGGCGGTTGGTCAATGGCAATGCTTCCACTTCTAATCTAAGCAAATGGGGGTTGGTCATGCATGCAATATTATTGGTAAATTTATTGTGTTTTTAACAAAAAAAAAATAGTGATATTTTATAAAGTAAAAGAGATATCAGTGTAATTATAATTAAATTAAAAGGATGTTGATGTTGTTATTCATTTTTTATTATATTATAAATTCCGAATATCCCAATGATTACTGCCATTTTTAAATATGAGAAAGTGACTGAAAAATGAGGGTCAACAATCCATTAATAGACAGTTTTTTTTAATAAGTTAGTTTTTTTCGTTTATTTTTATTATTTTTTTGACTATTTTTTTGACTTTTTACTTACAAATTTTAAAAAATTAACTAGAATATGAAAGAAATAAAAATAAGTCAAATAATCCAAAATTATCACAAACTAGGCATTTTGATACGAGCTTTTTGGAAAAATTATTTTTAGTAATTTTTTATTTTTTTATTACTAATTTTAATTAAAGATTATATATATTTTTTCAATGCCACAACTTTTATTACAAGATATAACTATTTTTTTTTATTTCAGATATAACTAACTATTTTTACCAAGCAATCACAACTTTCACTATAAGCTATAATAGATAAGTTACTAGTTTTAACAATATCAAACATACTCAACTATACATGGGTTAAATCCACTTGTTTTATATATAAATATAACTCGTGTCTAAAAACACTACTAAAATAATTTGAATCAACAAAAATTAATTATTTTTTCAAAACACTCTTAACACTCTTAGCATATGGAGTAATTTGATAATGATAACAAAGTAACAATAATGTGAATAAAAAAATCAAACACCTCTGGAGTGCTATTTATATTATAAAACAGAGCAGTTTTATGTGATATGTCGCGACAGTAACTGTGTAGCGACGACAACGGCGGTGATAACGTTGACGGCGGTGTGACGAAAATAGCGACGCAGCGACAATAGAAAGAAGAAAGAATAAATTGAAAAATAACGGTGTATCGCATTTCTATTCCTTTTATAATTTCAACCATGCAAACACCACCTTTAAATTGAAAAACCTCATTTTAACACTAAAAGAGGAAAGAATAAAATTTATTTTCGAATTTGTTAAACAATTGACAATTCATGGAATTGTTAAATAAATAAGCTGTGTAAACATAACCAAAATTCTATCCATAAATTCTAAAAAATGAATTTGTTTCCTTCATTTAAGAGATACTGTCTTTGCTATGAAGCATATTTCTAAAAAAATTATTCATAGTTCGATAGAAAATTTAAATACATAAGTTTTAATTAAATAATCAATTACTAATAAATATTTTTATTGATACAAATATTTTATTTTTTTTAAACAAATCATACTCTTATAAGTAAAAATTAATAATTTATAATTAATTTGGCATTTTAAATATATGTAGTTATTTAAATTGATTCTCATATGAGAAAGGAAGGAGAGGGGCTATAGAAAGGTCCATGCGTCGTTCAAAATAAAAAGCATAAGTTGAGAGAGAGAGAAAGCAAGGAAAATCAAGATACGAGCAGAGCATTTAATTAGCTGTAAATTATTAAAAATATGAATGGGATTTTAAATTAATTTGAACCCTAAAATTAGAATCTTAAAAATTTTTAACCATAATTTGTGAGTAGATATATTAACCATTGATAACTTTTTTAATACAATTTTAACTATTAAATTAAAAATATGACGTGGTATAGGACCCTATGTTTTGTAATATAAATTTATCTCAAAAGATAATTTTAGGGCACATAAGGTAAATCATGCTTAATTATTCGGTAGTTTCAGAATTTATACAATGTTATATAGGTATTATTTTTGTTTAATTATATAGTAAAAATATTTAAAATAAAATAATAGTGATTTACTCTTCATAAATAGGTGAGAAACAAAAAAAAAAAAAATTTACACAACATATATCGATATTTATTTTTAAAAAAATTATCATAAAAGTAATATTACATGCATATAGTAATCCAAAAATATTCAGTAATTTTTCCCAAATCCAGGTAGATTGGACCCACTTTCCCAATAATTATTAGCTGCAGGACATCTTCTATAATTGTACCTCCAATCCTTTTGGCATCAATATTGAACTCTTCTCCCATGTGCCATTATTGTCACGTGCGCTACGGACAGGATTCATTACTGAGACTATTTAGTTTAGCTGGATTTATAATTAAATTTAAAATTATAAATTTACAACTTCAATAATAAATTATAAATTTTAAAAAAAAATATAATTTTAACTTTAAAGGGAGTTATAAGTTACCATTATTGAAGTTGTAAAGTTATAATTTTAAATAATAGAATCTATATTTATTTATTTAAAATCATAAATTACAAAAAAAAGAGAGTATAAACACGATTTTTTTGAATAGTTTTAACTTTTTATTGAGTTATAAATTAAAAGTTAAAAGTTAAGTTTAAATAAAATACTATTGTCCCAAGTGTTTGACATTGTTAAAAATAATAACTTATAATTAAATTGTATCTTGTCGTAGAAGTTGTGAGCGTTTGATAAATATGTTAGCATATAACTGAAAATAAAAAATAATAATAATAATAACTTGTTACAGAAGTTATAAGTATTTGAAAAAATTTATAATTTAATATTATAATTAGTAATAAAAAACTAAAAATTTAAAAAGCAAAGGAAAGAAAAAAGCGAAAATCTAGAATGATTTTTTGGTATGAGAAACTGGCAAGGGGTTGACTTTAAATAATTGATGGAAGTTCAAATCGAAGTGGTGCATTCCAAATTCGTCGTTTTTTTAGGAAAAATTGAGAGAAAAAAATAAAAATAATAATATAAATAATTTAATGAAACGAACATATTTCAAAAATTATAAATAAATTGATCAAGAGCTCACACCTAAACTCAAGCCTAGCTCAGCTCGGCTTGGCCCGTGGCGGTGCTTGTGCGAATGTGTTTTGTTAAGTTAGGTCCAAACTCACACTTGAATAGGTCTTTCATAATCTATAAAATTTGATACTTCTCGTAGTCCAAACCTAAATCCAACTCTAATCTTATAAGCTCATCTTTTTCTAAATAACGTGATTCAAAAATTTTCAACCACGGCAAGCTATCATCTTTAGAGTAAAATTTCATTTACCCCTAAAATAATTTTGCTAAATTAATTATACCTACTTACTCCTCACACGTAATTGAACACATTTCCATCGTCCACATAAAATGAATTGTGGAAACCACCTTTAAATTACCTCAAAAAATAGCAATAAAAAAGTCATTTTTTTTCCCAACACATTTATCTATCATTTCTTGTTTTAATGTTAATTAAGAAAAACTACTCTCTAAAAGTTCTCACTTTCTAAAATTTCTCATTTTTTGTTTAATATTATGTATGCAACATTTTTTACACTAAAGATTAAATTATCGTTTTGAGTAAAAGAAAACTTTCTAAAAAATTATAGTGTATTTGAAAACTTTATCCTCAATTTCTAATTTTAAAGTTAAATAAAAATAACTAATCACCCATACAAAACAAATAAAATATATATGGTGGGAAACAAGCAAAATCAAATTTTAATCCCAAATTTCTCACATTATATAATTTTTTATCAGAAAAAAATCAGGAGAATTAAATGTATATTATAAATTTAATATAAAATTAATTAAATAGTTATATCGAATGCAACAAAATATTTCATCGAATAGATAAAGATAAAGATTTTTAGGCAGGAAAAGGAAAAAACCCACACAATATGTGATACAAAAAGAGCAAAATAAAAAATAAAAAAAATAATTCTTTTTTATCAAGAAATGTCGCTGGGACCTAAAATAGGTCACACGTGCTTCAGGATATTCAACCGAATACTTAAAAATTTTTAATTTATATATTTATATATATAAATTTTATATTAATATTGATAATTTTAAAGCCTGAATACTCCGTCAAAATACTTGAATACTCTGTTTAAATATTTAAACACTCAAGCAAATATTTTGAACACTTAATTTAAATATTTATATTCAATGAATCATTACACTTTTGAGCCCACGCATAATTTACCAAAAAAATGAAAAAAATCCACACATTTTTTTTTACTATTTAAATATCCAAGTCTTGATGTCCACCTGGCCTCGACGAATAGAATTAGGGCAAACATCACAAAGAAGAACACCATTTATTCATTAGTTTATTTATTTGTAAAGTTAGTATTGATTATATCAGCGGCGACTTTAACTGCAGAAAAAATATATTTTCTGCAATGGAGATTATTAAGAGCAGATTGGTGTATTTAATAGTATTAATAATGAGATTATTATGCAACGATTTCAAAATATAAAACCTTTAAAGGTAATTGTAATAGCCCGTCTATCTACAAGTAATTTTGTAAAACATATACGTATCAATATGTTAAAATTTATTTTATTTTATTATTGAGATGTAAAATGATTTAATTAGTTGATTGTTTATCTAAAAAACATTTCTAGAGCCACCACTAAACACCTCCAAAGCAAAAACTCAAAACAATAATCACTCTATCAATTAAGCTCTTATTTTGTCGATATTAATTGCTAAAATTGCACGCAAAGACGCATAAAACACGCATTCAACAAATTATTTAGTTGTGGGCCGAGGTCGGGTAGTAAATAGTTTTGTGCATGTCGTGTTCCCGTGACCTATTTTATTTTGGTGACACTAAATTAAAAAATAACAAGAAAGTAACGACAATAGGATAGGGACAAAAATTAATTGGGGATAATTTGCAAATTTTTTGAAGAGGATAATTTTAATCAGATTCACAGATAATATATTAAAGAAATATTTGATGAATAATTATAATTTTTAAAATAAAAACAAAAATAGAGGTAAAAATAACATATAAATGTAATATTATTGTATTTTAATCGTAGTATATTTTTAAAATTAAATTTATACAAATATAATAAATTTATATAATCATAAATGAAACAGAAATAACGTGATGAAAAAGAAAACATATTGGCCCCATTTGGGTTGACATTGTTTATTTATTTATTGGCTTATTTGCTTATTAGCAAATAAGCCAAATCTCATTTAAACCACTTCGTTTGGATAGTTTGGGGTTTATTTACTTATTTACTTATAAGTCAGTTATCCAGACGAGTTTATTATAAGTCAATTTATTTACTTATTTAACTATACAAATGTGTTTATTTGCATATTTATTTATTTCTTGTTTTTAACTTATTTAGTTACACAAATGACGTGATTTATTTTTTGACTTATAAATTAATAAATAAATAAATAAAATTATCCAAACGGGACTATTATCCGTAACCTAACCCACTTCTTAAGGAAAACGAAAATATCAATACATAACGAGATTAAAACATAGTAAGATTGGGCTATAAAATTGCCATTCTTATTAAAAAATCGTCTTTGGAGTGACCTTACCTTACGTTTGATCGAATTTTTTTATATAATTTATTATTATTATTATAATACTAATTCAAATGAGGGTATTTTTTAAAATCCACCCACGATGAATTAGAAAAAAAGGCCAAACATATTTAAAAAGTTTAGCAAAGGTGAAAAAAGACAAATTAACAAGCTTTTTTTAAAAGCTTTTTTGTTCTATTTTTTTTTGTTTTTGGTGAATATTTTTTAACTTTAACCTGAATAACATATTTTTTATATTCCTCTTATTACAAAATATCGAAAAAGTAAAACATTCTATGCAAAAAAATTAAAAAAATCCAAAAAATGAAAAAAAAACCAAGATTTTGATACCTTTTGGATTTGGACCACAGGAGTGGGACCAACTTTCATGGGGCCCCTGATTTACCATCTATTTAACAAGACAAAAGATTTAGGATAGATGGAGTTTTCTACCCAAATGTATCAGAGATAATAAAACTCCATGGGATCTGATCGGATGTGATCTGGATTTTTGTCAAAAAAATTATATGAACTGTATATTATATATACAAAATGTAAAAACATATATATATATGAATTATATAAAAATAAATAAATTATACATATTGAGAGAACATAAAATATAGTTGTTCTCTCAATTGTAATAAAGAACCTGACGAGATTAAGGACAATCGAATCCTCGAGTGTTTCCGTACCGACATACTTGCAAAATAAGCCTCTCGGCCGGTGATCGGCGGGAGGCCCTCTGATACCCAAGTCAGTGGGGCTTGAAATCACCGGCAGGAGACTCTCTGAT
This sequence comes from Heliamphora exappendiculata, assembly GCA_034768845.1. NCBI lineage: Eukaryota > Viridiplantae > Streptophyta > Magnoliopsida > Ericales > Sarraceniaceae > Heliamphora > Heliamphora exappendiculata. The sequence goes on from JAOTRH010062839.1 coordinate 6,429, forward strand.
GCCCAAGTCAATGGGGCTTGAGTGAGAAAATATATTTAAGAGATAAGCTAAAATGCTCATACATTTGCTTTGGATAGAAGACCACTGTGTATAGAGAATGAGGATTTGTCACTCTTAACCCATGGTTAGAGCATGTTTGGTTAGGTTGAACCCTTAGTTAGTTTTTTTTTTTTTTTTCCCTACACATATATATGAACTGTACTTGTCTTCTCCGTTGGTCTGAAGAGGAGACTCTTTCAAGGAGGTTCAAGCTTGAGTGAAATTTTCTATACTAAAAATAAATTGTATATTTGTCGGTTATATATTTTATTTATATATAAAATAAATAATATTGCATTAAAACTTTGCTGTAATTATAGTAAAATTTTACTCATAGTGAAATGTTATTGGCAATTAGTTTTTTTTAAAAATTATTTATTTTGCACTATTTCTTTTTAAAACTTTATGCTTTTTTTTAGAGTTTTTTATTAGGTGCACTAATTTTGAAAAAATTGCTATTTTGGTTGTTTTTGTTCTTCTGTCAGTGAAATTGCACCGATGGTGAAATTCCACTACCAGTGGAATTTTGTTTATTTTGCACTATTTTTTTTAAATTGAATGCAATTTGTAGCAATTTATGTAATGAACAAATATTTCATGCCCAATGGGGCATTGTCCCGTTTAAATATGGACCACGTATTTATGGGTTCCATGACTTTTATGTAGGAGACTACATAAATGTGTGGTCTATATTGAAATAGAGTAATGTCTCATGAAATATGAAATAATTTTTAGTATTTATAATCATGGCGAAAAGTGGTATTCAATCGAGAGATTGTTGTTCTACATTTTAATATTTATATATTTCTTAACACATTATTCGCACCGATCACAATAATATCACTATTTTTATTAAATGATGTAAAGTGATTTTTTTCAAATGATTCATAATTTATGTATGTAATCCAGCAGACAGTCAGTGTTTGATAATTTTGTTGCATAATAACAAATGATAAGTATACCAGCATCTACTCTATAACATAATTATTAAAACACCGTACAACATATATAACTAATAAATGTATCAGTTATTATTATGCAATACAAATTCTAAGATATTGCAGTACATATGTAACTGACAAATTTATCAGTTAGATAGTCTGTAACACACTTATTAAGATACGGTAATATATACGTAAATAATAAATGTATTAAGTACTACTTTTTAATATAATTGTTAAGATACTGATTTGTTCTTTTAATTTTTTTCAAAATTTGTTATCAATTTTACATTTATCAATTAAGAATAGATAAACTCGAAATTCTAAATCTTAACAATTGAAATATAACATTGAATAGTAAAATCATAAATATATAGTTGACTTCACAGTCTCGTTTGCTTCTTCTTGCTCGAACGTTAACCAATTATTAATGATTCTTGAAAATGGAGTGTGGCTTGTGTATGAACTAGTAATTAGATTTTCTTTGGGTAGGATCAATGAGATATTTGAATTCTTTGATATTTACGTTATATTCGGGAACATGTGTATTGGTTTAAAAAGAATTTAGATGATTTGTGCAAAAATTGTAAAAGTTTCAAAATTGAAAGTACGACACTCATGGGGAAGATTCGAATAATTCGGAATTGCCTTTTCCAAATAGGTTTCATTTTGAATATTTTGGGATTGGCTATTTAATAATAATAGTATTTTAGTAAGATATTATTTGTAGGATTAAAATTAATAAATTTTTTAACGTGGAACTAATTTTTAAATATTAATTAATATTTGAATCTCAACCAATTTTTTTTAATTATTTAATAAATATAAGTTATTATATCTTTGTCATAAAATATATTGTTAAGATATTAGATATGAGTATCACGTTAAATTGATTCATAATGACTTTATACATTGACAATAATTAATTTACTAATTTTACATTACTTATTTTTGTTTTTAGCATTTTTTTATTTTGTTATTAAATTATTATATTTTTTCAATTACATTTTATCGATAAGAACAAAAAAAGTAAAAACAATCTAACTAAATTGTAAAAAAAAATTTAGAAAAAAAAAACTCAGATTTTATGTTATTTATTTTTACTTTTAGAGATTTTTTATATACATTTTTTTGATCAATTTGATACATAATGGCTTTGTATGGAATAATAATTTACTTTATTATTTGTTTTTATTTGTAGTGAAGTTTTCTCATCGCTCTATCAAACTATTATATATATGTTGAACTCTTCTTATTAATATGAATTATGAAAATAAATTTTTTAATAGATAAAAAAAAAGAGATTTTATATTATTTGTTTTTGCCTTTTTCTGAATATTTTTTTGAATCTGTTGATTAATTTTTTTATTTCTGTCAATGATTCAAAAAGTAAAATATTTTTTTGATAAAAAACTAAAAAATGTAATATAAAAAAGTAAAATAACTCAAAATAAGCCCAAACAAGGCCGAGAGGAGAAACAAAACAAGATTCAAGAACGGAAAGGACAGAACGCGGGAACACTTTGTCTTATTATTTTTTTCTAATAATTAAACCAAATAGTTTCAATCGTGCCGCCCTCAACGATTCACACACACTCTCTCTCTCTCTCTCTCTCTCTAATTTCTCTATCCGATCATTCGAATCTCTTCTTTCTCTCTGGCATTAACCGTTCTCGCTCCCTCTCTCGCTCTGTATGCGCTGACGTCAGCTAGCAATGGCGTCGAGTTCTGCGTTGAGGTCTTCACAAAGGGCGGAGCGACAACACATTCCGCACGGTCGTTCTTCTTCTTCTTCTTCTTCTTCTTCTTCTTCTTCTTCTGCTGCTGCTGCTGCTGCTTCTGCTTCTGTATCGCGAAGCGTCGATGGACAGCAGACTAATCTCTCTGTTCGGCCCAAGGTCCCTGCGTCGCGACGCTCTGTGACCCCTAATTCTCGAACTCGATCTCACGACGGCGATGGCGACTCAGGTTGAGCTCTCTCTTTATGTTTCTCTTTCTCGTTTTCGTTATGTGAGTTCTCGTGTATTCTGGAAAACGGTGATATATATCATCCAATAATTTCTTTATAAGATGCTATTTGGCTTAAATACATGATTTACGGGTTTGGATGAGTTTACAATTATTATTCGAATAGTTTATTTTATAGATTTTATATAGTAAATTATTTTATATAAAAAAGTTATTTTAATTAGATATTTACATATATGAATAAATGGCATACAAAATGGATGATGTTAGTTTAAAATGAATTATTATATTTTATTGTTTATTTTGTGTAATAAATTATTATTTATTTATATATTTATAAATATTTAATTAAAATGGTTTTTTTATACATATAAAATAAATTATTTAAATCATTAATCCATCAAAGAACTGTGAAATGCAGTTTTGAAACTGTAAAGTCTTGAGGGAAGTGACCCCATTGTCTACTCCGCTCAAGACTTCTCTCTGAACACGGCTTGGGATAGTTTTTAGTTGACTTTTCTATTGTGAATTTTTATTTTTAAAAATTTTTTTTGGTTTAGAGTTTTTATTTATTTTTGATATGATGAATTTAAAAATATATATGTTTTGAACAAGGTTAGAAAAAATTTGTTAAAGATGAAAAAAAAGCTTTATAAGATTTTTATGACATTTTTTTTTATCTTATTTAATTTTTAAAAAAAAAATCTTTGACCATTTTTGTAAATTTTTTTTGATTTCTCGTATAATTGGGGTTATGTCGTAATTGCTTTTCACTAAAAAAAAATTAGCTACATAACAAAACTATTTCAAACAGAGGACTCTTAAGATTTTATTTTATGAATTTGAAGTGGGATATGAACATAGTTCGAACAGTTTATCACGCAAACCCCGGTGGGCCCATGGCCATACTTCGAACGGTTAGTCACATAAACCCCTCAATGAAAATTATTTAAGTAAAAATTTAGTTTCATTGAAAACTAACGATTCATAAATAAAACATTTTTTAAAAAAATAGACTACTTATGTTTAAAATGGAATATTTAAATTTAAACCATACATGTTCCTATCATCATCTGTCAAATTAAATTTTTGCACAAATTATATATATTTTTTGAGATCTTACAAGATGAATTGTTCAAATCCCACCATGGACTTACAAAATAGAGTCTTCAGGAGAAGGTAGTCTTGAGATGAGTTAATCCCTATATATATAAGGTAGGCAAATAATATTTATTTTTTTATTGGTTCAAATTGTGAAGTTCACCATATATTTGGTAATAGAAATTACATGTTAAACTAATAAAAAACTAGGTTTTGTTCATCATCATATTAAGAAATCTAACAAATTTATTTTCTTGTAGTCATTAACTTTAAATGCAATGGTGCACCCTTCGTTTTGCAATCTTGATTTTTAAGGTGTTAGATATTATTGAAACTAGTAATTTATAAATTGTAATTTGTAGTCGAAATTATGAGTGCTTATTAAAAATTATGGCTTGTAGCTGAAAGCCTGAAATAGAAAAAAAAGTAATAATAAGTTGTAATAAAAGTTGTAGGTGTTAAAAAAAAATTATAATTTATATTTAAAATTAATAATATGAAACTAAAAGTTATCGACAGTAATTTTGCCAAAGACTCTCTCTGATAGGCTGTATCCAAGAAAGTACTATGGTTCAAAAGAAGAGTTGAAATTCTTGCAATCTTTAATCTTCCCGATGGATGTATACTGTTTTAACCGCAATGAAAGACTTTGAGAGGGTCCCTTATCGGGACAAATGGTACAACAGTACCGGTTTTGCATTAGCTGTCCTATCACCTTATGTCAAATGTTCGCTGAGTTGTGGAAATGGAATGTGACCATTAGCTTAGGCTTCTCATTTGTACAAAGCAGGGATTTAACTAGGATTTCTCCTTTGAGGGCCAAGACATGAATATTTTTTTAACAATTTATATCAATCATCATATTTTAGTTCAAAGAATTACTAAATTAATAGAAATTTAATACCAAATTAATATATGAAAAATAATTTTAACTTAAACAGCATATGAATAAAAAAATCATAAGTGATTAATTACTTAAATATTTAAATAAGCTATCTAAGTCCGTTAGCTGATCTTTCATGATGCTAACTAAGCAACTTGGAGGGAATTAAAATCTTTCTTATGTTTATCTTTAAAAAAAAAAAAAAAACATTTTCATTTGATTTCACACAAAATAGATCACCATGAGTCAATAAATAATGCCTCCAAAATTCCAACAAATATAATTTTATAATTAATTAAAGGGGCATTAGGTGAGAGTGTTGATAATTAAAAATATATATTATAGCAAAAAGAGACAGAGTGCACATGAAGGCATCACACCCATTGTAAAGTAATGGATTGCAAGCTACAATTGCTTGCTAAAACTTTCTGTAAGCTTTTCTCTATCAAACCTTGGTATTATACAAAGTGACTATTTGTATCTCTTTAATAAAAACAAAACCATAAAATTATGCCCTTTATATAAACGGTGACAAATCGTACCCCTTATTCCAACGTTAACAACCTAACAAGACTGAGAAGAGAAGGTATCAAACTAAGAAATTTATTTGTATTGCACTTTCACTGTGCAAATAGTATATCATGCGGGAGGGCTCATACCTTTTTCTATTACATTTATTATCTACACTGTCTGAGCCACCAAATGGGCAGGGGGCCCATAGCCCCCATTGTCTCCAAGTAGTTCAGTCCCTGATACAAAATGAAAGGGTTGCTCATATTTGAAAAATACTATTCCTCATGGTCTAAACTAAGCTTGCTGTTTAATTTCTGTACAAGGCCTAGGTTATTGTCTTATACTAACTCTTTCTATATTTCACAACCTTAAGAACATTTCAATAGATATCCCAATTGAGTGTGGATTGAAACACATGTTTGAAAAGTCTCGAGACGAAAGCACCTAGACACTAGGGCACATTGTAAATTTCCTACTTGGTCCTGAAATTGCTGTTGCAAGTTTAAGAAACCTATACTAGAGCCCCAAAGAGGCATTTCGGAGAATCATAGCATAAATTATTGAGAAAACATAATTGAATTCATGTACGTTGTTTATGGCAATCAAAAGAATTTCCTAGCCTCTCCAAACATTTATAGTTGTGACAAGATCGTATAAATACACTTACTATAAATTATAGCCTAACATGTAAAATTTATAAGTGAGTTCATGGCCATCCTAGTAAACTTGGTCTTGTGAGTTGATTAACTAGTTCTTTTGATTTATTTTTTATTTTTATGTCACATAATTTTGCAACATCTTTTTAATTGCTAGGAATCACAATTCTTTATTAACATCAACTGTTACTCTATTGATTATTTATAAAAATGTGTGTGTGCGGTATTGGTAGTCGTTACGGAAATATAAATCATCCACACCCTCTTAATTAGCTTAGGATTTAGGGGAACAACTCATTGCTAATATGGTGCCGGAGTAGGGAGGTCTTGCTTTTCTTAATAACTTCCCACTTCCCAGTAGTTACAACTTATGCATAGGTTTAGCTTACTTAGCCTGTGTTTGGTGTGGCTTAAAAGCCAAGCTTTTTGGATTTTTTTACAAAAAAAGTCACTTGGTCTGCCTTAGCTTGGCTTTTTTCTTTTACAAAAAAATCATGATTTGGCATCTACTTTTTTACAAAAAAGCCAAAAAGCTTAAAAGTCACTAAAAAAGTTAGTCCAAACACAGGCTTAGGGAGGGGGGAACAACTCACTGCTAATATGGTGTCGGAGTATGGAGTTCTTGCTTTTCTTAATAACTTCCTAGTAGTTATAAGTTATGCACAGGTTTAGCTTACTTAGGAAGGGGAGTTGAGCCACACACGAGGAGGCACATTAATGAAATGATTACTTGAACTCTCAACTTATTAATTACATTAGGTTTTTAAAGTAAATGATTCTAACAAGATATTAGACTAAGAAGGTCCTCTGTTTTGATACCTCCCTAATAATTTAAAAGTATAAACGTACTTAGCCCATTCGAGGTCATGCTACCCGGGGAGATGTGTTGATGATTAGCTCAAGCTCTTAGAGCAATTTTTAACATACAAATGGATATGAAACCTGGACCAAGTTTCATGTAATGAGCATTTTGGTAATTGATGCCAATTCATTGACTACATCTGATATATCTGCTGCTATATGAATATTTTTTCGGGGTAATTACTATATGAATATTTTATTGGCTGTTATATCCACATTTTCTTTTTCTTTTTTTAATTCAAGCATTTCTTCAAAGAAATGATATTCAAACTGCATTCTGAGCCTCTCACACCCCCCTTGTGAGAGACTACAAGACCCAAAAAAAGTGTGAGAAGCTTAAGATGGAGTGTGAATATCACTTGCTGGTCAATACCACACCGGCAAATGTACCATTTCTTCTGTTGGCACATATTGGGAATGGGCATTTAGATGCACTGTTTTGGATTTGTCCCTATAAATATTTATATTTATTAAGTGTTCTATATTTGTACGAATCTTAAAGTAAAACAAAGATAAATTAACATTCCTAAATGTATCAGTTACTTATTAACAATGTTATCCCAACTTTTACAAAACATATCAGTTCTAGTTTTATAAAACATACCACTTTTTAAACATGATAGTTTGGAACAATTGACATAGGCAATTGACACAGAATATAAATTAGTTTGGAACATAATATATAATTAGCTTTTATAAATTATACATGTTTTATTTCTCAACTATTTGAAGCACTAGAACCAGTACAATCTGTGCACTTTACCAAGTACATTTTGAATAAATGGTTGAAATATTCAAAGATAATCATTTTTTTCCTTGGTTTCTCATTATGGTTTTAAACTTTAACTACTCTTTTTCCTTTTAGAAGTCCTACAATCGACTAAATACTGATTGCCCTGGTAAGTAGTGGTACATTCCAGTACAATCTGAAATCTGTTGATACAGTTTGGTGCAGACCATTAACATATAAGTATTTAGCTGAGATGGGATTCAGCCTCCTTTCTACCATCTCCTACTGGTACAGTATATAGCACTATAGCAGTAAAAAATTGGGCAATGTGTTATATTTAGCCTTTATAATCGACGCCTACATACTAGAACATTATTTTATTTTTCTGGGCCTTTGAAGAAGGATTTTTTGAAAGGAAACTTGGGAATTTCTTATCTTGATAAGCCTTGGGACATAGAATGATGCTTAAAATTTTTTTTTTTTCCTATTATATTGTTGCGCATTTAGAGTCATAGACATTATTATTATTTTTTTAGGGGTGGCTTTGAAAAAGAACTAGTTAAGGTACGAACTTGGGATCTCAATAAAATTGGAGGCCTTAGACAAGAGCCTAACTCGCCCAAGGCATGGGGTTCCTATGCTTTATGTTTCACTAGGACGAAAATGATTGTTGTCAGACAAGATGTTCTATTTAACCGATTATTAGAGTTTATACTTAATACCAACTTCTCAAAATTTAGGAGCTCCCATTTAAGGGAATTCCACTCTTTTTTTTGTTGTTGTTGTTGATTTCTAGAGATTAGAGGGCATCACGTGATTGGTAGTTCAAGACTTTGATAAGTTCACATTTTGTTGTACTTTTATTTGGCGGACTACATTCTATTGTAATCATTTTAAATAATATTTTTCTATTTTTCTTGTTGACTAAAAAGGGGATGTTGGTTCTATGGGTTGAAATTGAAATCATTGGCTCTCACCTCTCGGACCATCTATCTGTGAAGAGATCATCTTCTATAGAGAGGGAAACCATCCTTAGAAATTCCCAAGTCTCTGAGTGAGTCTCATTGTTAAACTAATCAGTATTTAGGGACATTGCAAAAATTTTACCTTCATTTTGTAGGAAATTTCTATTTATTGTGAGTACTTCTCATTTCTCAAGGAAGGAAGTGTTCAACATTGACTACTGTTAGCAGAGCTACTTAGCAGTTATTTGGACTGTTTTACAATATACTCCATCTTAATCACTTGTCTTTTATGCAAAGAATGTTATTATGTAATTTGTGGCGTTTTCATGTATCACTGCTTCATATTCTTGTTATTTATTTTTATGCCCTGCAAACATAAATAATAGAAGCCATAAATGAGATGGTAACTTCATGTCCATAAGCTACAAGGGGTAGTTGAGTTGGCAAAGGGAATGGCTCGAGAATTAGGTGTCTCAGGTTCAACTCCGGGTCATTTGAGGCACATGTTTTCCTGGTGATTGTGTGAATAACTGGCAATAGGCTTGACCCAAAATGGGTCAAAAGTTCGAAGATATCCTGCCATAAGGAAACAGAAAATGTGTTAGGGAATTTCTTCTTTTGATGTTGTGTCCATGTTCAATGTGGCTCACTAGTACAGAAATACTTGTTTTCTGCCTATATATCATCTGGAAATTCTAGCAATTTGATAAATCTTAGCCAGAATGTGTCTGTCTGTCTGTCTGTCTAAGGTCATCTGGAAATTCTAGCAATTTGATAAATCTTAGCAGGTCCTGACATTGATATGACACCTCCTCTGCTCTATCCAATAAATTGAATACCATGGCAACTTCGTGGATGCTACATTCTATTAGTGTTTATTGCAAAGTTGATTAATGAAAATGCATACGAAGGCTCAAGTTTGATATATACCACAGAACCTGGAAGAGTTAGGGTTGCCGTCAGACTTAGACCAAGAAATGCAGAGGATCTTATTTCAGATGCTGATTTTTCTGATTGTGTTGAATTACAACCAGAGGTAATTAATTCTGCTGCTTTGCTGTTTTCAACCCCATTGCTCAACAATGATCACAAATTAAAGCATACTTGATAGTTGATTCAGTAGATTTCATGGATATGCTTCTCACTATTAGTTCTTCCCCCTTTATTGCATGTGTGTTGTGCCCTCACATTTGGGCAACCACCGCCACCTTTGAATTAATATTTTTTTTTCTACTCCTTTCCTGTCATGTAGCTGAAGAGGCTAAAGTTGAAAAAAAACAATTGGAGTTCTGAATCTTATAGATTTGACGAAGTATTTTCAGGGAGTGCTTCTCAAAGGCGTGTTTATGAAGTGGTAGCGAAACCTGTAGTTGAGGTAAGTGGTCAAATAGCTCAGCTATCATGGATAAGATAGAGTTGTTTCCATATATGTACATAATTCATGTAAATAGATATCTATATCCCTCTTTAATGTTGAATATTTGTGAGGTTGTGACATGGGAAGTTTTAGTAAAAACTGCTATGAATTTATTAAATCTAATCAAGCATAAAGCCCTTGATAGAGTTTTCTGCCATTCAGGTAGCCGACCCCAATTGGTTAACCGCTTAGTTTGGTTTGAGAGGTTGTGATCAGTTCTGAAAATCTTAATCTCTATGGAGACAAATGGTCTTGTCTTTTCTCATCCTATCATTTTTTCAAATTAGTGGTAAATATTGTGAATTCTATATTCATTTCAATGATGAATATGCATGTTAGTTCTGTGATTGATCATTTGGAAGTAAATGTTTTCTTCTATACTCTTCTTGTTGAAAAAAGAACTAAATACTTTGGGACATTATGCCAATCATATAAAGCCAACTCTGATAAATTTTGCAGAGTGTATTGACTGGGTATAATGGGACAATTATGGCTTACGGCCAAACAGGTACTGGTAAGACTTACACTCTTGGCAGACTGGGTAAAGATGATGCTTCTGAACGTGGTATTATGGTCAGAGCTATGGAAGATATAATTGCCAATACATCTCCTGCATCTGATAGTGTTGAAATATCCTATTTGCAGGTATTGAAATTAGTTGTGTCCACCCTCCCCCCTGCCAGTAGGTATTGAAATTAGTTAATGATTAAAGTTTTTACTTCTATATTTGAATTAAGCTGACTTCTACTTACTGTTAAGTGATTCATCTTCATCAGTTAATGATTAAAGTTTTGGGATTGAGTTTGTCAGCTGAGAAATGAGAATGTTGTTAAATACAATGAAAATAGTGTGCAATTATGGAAAAGTTGAGGAGCATGAAACAGGGTATGTACAGCTCCAGATATACAAGAACTTGCCAAGACATCCACCCATGTAGTAAGACAAACATATGGTAAGACTAAGAAGAGGTGATGCACGCCACAGCTAAGTGAAAATATGCAGCAGAACTTTAATTTGGCCAACATAAACATGTTAAAAATGAATTTAATTGGTCAATGCAAACTTTCACCTTATTAATTTTCCGTGGGAAACTCATTTTAGAAACATCTAACACTAACTCCTTTCATCTTCAGTGTTTAGAAATGAGCCAACAAGTCTATTACTCTATTATTGGTTGTCTTCAAGTGTTTCTGTGTGTACTTGTTAGAATGTCCTAAAAATTAAGAGTTCCTGTTTTGATGCATCATTATACTATTTTAAAGTGTTTTCAGTGTGAAAGAATTATAGAATTCTTCTTTTCATGTTAGCACATATTAACTCTTATTACATATTGGATTCTGGCAGATTCCCTTTCACAACATCATAGTTTCTTCTGTTAAGGCTCTATTTGTTTCGATGGAAAACATTTTCATTAGAAAAATATTTCTAGGAGAAAATATTTTCAAGAAAATATTTATTATGTGTGGTTGTGGCTTTAAAAATTATGGTGCTAGTAGATGATTAGATGTGGTAGTGTTAGAATTGTTGACAATGGTGGCGGTGGGAATAGTGACCAGTGGACCCCAAACCCCTGACTTCAACCCTAACCTCTAGGGATGACAATGGGGCGGGGCGGGGCGGGGCGGGGCTGTGGATGAGCTCCCCCATCCCTGTCTCTTATTTGATCAGGGGTGGGGACAAGAAACAATATTGGGGAAGTAGCGGGAAACGTGGCAATGATGGAGATATTTCGAGAATAGTTTTTAAAATTTAAAAGAGTGATATTAATAAGATTTATAAATAATATAATAAATAAAAAATAATAACTGATGAATAATATAACTAAAAATATAAAATGTAAGAAATAGAAAACAAAAATTAGAGATACATATAATATTTTAATATTTTAGACTTATTATATTTATAAAACATATATTTTATACATGTATTAATATTTAAAAAATATTTATTTTATATAATCGGGGGTGGGCAGAGGGAAAACGGG
>JAOTRH010062850.1:0-18486 GCA_034768845.1 Heliamphora exappendiculata
CACAGGAGTCTAGAAAATAGTTGAAAAAGGGTTTTTAGATCGTGATTCACACGACTCTTAAAACAGTTTGAAAACTGATCTATCCATCCCATAATGTATTTCATGCAATCTATGTACCCTCTCAGACCGAGAGACCTCAACTCAAACAGAACGCAGTACAGGTGCGAAAAATAGGCACTCACAAGCCGCAACCCCAGTCCTAACACTGGTATAAAGATCAGTGCATAAACGTACATTTTTTGGGTAAAATCGTAAACCAAACCGTGAGCCACAGGATGAAACCGCCGACCACGGGATTATACCACGGGATAAAACCGCATAATACATGATAAAACTATATATTAGAGAATAACACTGAAACTACGGAATAACATCGATCATATAACAGGATAATAGTGAGCACAAACCGAAGCCTTAAACGCTTCATAATCATGCAAACTTAACTTAGGATTTAATGCATAAAATCACGTACTATCACTAAGTTCACATAACCACGTTACACATACCGCTATCGAAAGCCATGTAAATCACATTACATAATTCATGTATAAATAAACTACAGTTATAAATGCACATAATCAGTTATACGCACATAGCCAAATACAACACATCATGACGTCACCTGCCACATAACCCGCATCTAACCATGCACGTCAATCCGAGGACGGCATCTAACAAATAACCGAGGCCACAACACGACCCCCAAAACCACCACACGACCAACCGAATTCCAAAAGGAATTCAAAGGTATTTGAATCAACTAATTCCCATAAATTAATCAATTGAATACCATGGAACACCAATTAAAAACCAACACTCAACCACCAAACCACCAACGCCCAACACAAGCCCACGACGCCCACGAAGGCACCACAACACCCCAAGAATCATGAAATTTGATCAAAAGGGCCAACAAGGATGAACAACAACCTTTTCCCAAGCATGCGGCCAAAAACGGGTGAAAAATAATTTGAAAATTTCGACATACCTTCACTATTTTGATCATAACTTTTTTCACAAAAATAATTTTAATGAGGAAAAGATTTCATCGAAAAGAAGACTTCCGGGGCTTCAATTTGAACACAAAAATGACCCAATTTCGAGTTCGGATGAGAGAGATATGACCCAAAGAAAATGGTTCCACAACCAGCAAGGTGTCGACACAAACAGAAAATGTGTCGACACCAGCGACAAAATGTGTCAACACCGACCAAAAATGTACTGACACAAAACAACCGAGAGAAACAACATAAGCAACAGCAGAAAATGTGTCGACACAAACAGAATTTGTGTCGACACTAACGACAAAATGTGTCAACACCAACCGAAAATGTGTCGACACAAAACAACCGAGAGTTCAGCCACAGTGTGCTCAACACCACTGAAGAAGAATTGTGTCGACACAAACATAATTTGTGTCGACCCAAAAATCCAAAATTTCCAGATTTTAGAATAAGGTACAGGCGATGGTGAAAAACAAACCCAAGCTATGAAAAAGCTTCTTAGCCTCAAATTAAACCATTCAAACACTCTTTAACAACCCATGGACATACACAAGCCCAAAACTATCACAAAACCTCGAGAGAAACACTCGAAACCCGATTCCATCAAACCAAAAACACCCAAAACGATATTAAACCAAAAACCCAACTTATAAACCGATTTATCAAAACATAAATCAACTTTTTATGTATTTTTAAACGGTAAAAACACACAAGATTTCACGTAGTACCCATTTAAGACATGAGTGCCTAGGATCCTACCTCGTTGAGTTAAATACTCGACGTCTCGAACCACGTGCAAAAATGAACCCTCTCGAAATAGAATTCCGTCAGGATGAACGCGTAGCCCACCACGAGGAGACTAAGGATCTGCTATCTGATCGTCGAGAACCGAGCCCCGAGCCCCGAGCCCCCAAGAATCTAGAGAGAAGGCAGAGCTTCCATTGGAGAGAAAAAAAGGAAGCTTAGCCACCAAGTTATAAAAATATCTTTTCCAAAATATCTAAAATTAGATATTTATAGGCCACGAATTTTTTTTTTTTTTTTGAAATTCGCACCGTAACACATCGTGGCCCCGAAAACCTACCCCGCATGCATATCTAAGCCCGATCATGTATCGAAAGTAATAAAAACATGCTCAAACGAAAATACATAACGCCCGTCCGGAAACGCTAAAAAAGAAAACGGGTCAGAGTCTCACAACTCATAATTATAAACAAGAATGCTAATTTTAAATTTCTTGACTTTGTTAGTTTTCTCATGAATAACCTCAAGTCTATCACAAATCTAATTGGTAGTATCACATGCGGAGATCTTAATGAACTCATTTGGGTCAAGAGAGCAATATAAATGTTCATAACCTTAGTATTTTTTGTATCTCTCTTATATCAGTCTCAGTCCACTCACTCTCAGGTTTAGGGATAGTTGCCCCTTCAACAGTCTTGGTAGATCTTTTGGGTCCATTTATAATAACCCTCAAAAAGTCATAGTCTACGGTTTGAATGTAAATTCTTATTCTACCCTCCCAATAATTGTAATTTATTTCATTGAACAAAGGGGTTTGTTAGTGGACTGACCTTTAGGCTGAATAGGTCCAATACTGGTGGTTGTCATAAAAACTCTTAGACGGTTAAATCAAAATAAGAGCTCGAGTTCTGATACCAATTATTAGTCCATGCAACCCAAGATGGGGTGAATTAAGTTTTAAAAAAAATAATAATAATTTTAAAAATATTTTTCAAAATCTTTTAATTTCACAAACAAGTATAGCAATAAATATGACAGTTGAAAATTAAAGAGGTTAAAAAGAGAGAAATTGAACCAGGCACAAAAAGTTTTAGTGGTTCAGTTTCTTCTAAGCATATGTTCACTTTTTCAAGACTCCATTTGAGAATATCTACTATGATCGAATGCTTCATAAACGCATTCAAAAGCCTCTTACAGTCTCAAGAAGATTGTACAAAATAATTTCATGTTTTTTTAAATCTCTTTTGAGCACTTTTTTAAAGAGGATCACTCACTCTCTTAAATGATCAATAGTGATTCATCCTCTATTACAACAAATGAGATAATTAAAAATTCACTAACTCACTCTCTTTACAAATGATTAGAAATAAATGAACAAGAAAAAGTGAGAATCGGCTAGAGGAGTAAATGAACAATAAATGCTTTCTTAAAAATTTTGAGCATTTATTTCAAACAATAGAACAGTGTCCAGATGTTCGAAACGTTAAAAATTTACTCCTTATATAGCCATATGAAGTAAATGGCCGTTGGTGGGTTGGTAGAGGCAATTAATGCTCTGCACATTCAAATACCTCTTACAATCTCAAGAATATTATACAAAATAATTTTTTATTTTTTCTAATTTCTCTTGAGCACTTGTTTAAAGAGGATCACTCACTTTCTTAAAAGATCAATGGTGACTCACCATCTATTATAATAAATGAGAGAATTAAAGATTCACTAACTCACTCTCTTTACAAATGATTGAAAATAAATGAACAAAAAAGAGTGATAATCAGCTGAAGGAGTAAATGAACAATACATGCTTTCTTGAAGATTTTGAGCTTTTGATTCAAGCAATAGAACAATATCCGGATGTTTGAATCTCTGAAAATTTACTTCGTATATAGCCATCTGAAGTAAATGGTCGTTGTTGGGTTGATAGAGACAATTAATGCTCTGAAATCAAGCTGTTGGAACCAGCGTGGAATTTGAAATCTGTCACAAGTGTCGACACGAAATCATTTAGTGTCGACACAAAATATCTAGGGCTTGGTTTTTCAAGTACTTGTGTTGACTCAATTGTTCGTTGGTGTCGACCATATTTTTACTTTTACCTCACCTACACAATGGTGTTGACTCATGAATCATTTGGCGTCAACTTCATGCATTTTTCAAATTTTCAAGTGAGACTTTGGTGTCAACTCATATCTCTTTGGTGCTGATCCAATTTTTCATAATAACTACTAGAATTTTGGTGTCAACTCGAAATCGCTGTGGTGTCGACTCAAAATCGCTGTGGTGTCGATTCATAAAGTTATAGTCAGCGTCAGAATTTTTAAAGTCAACTCATCTTCGCTTGATGTCGACTCATAAAATTTCATACAGTCTCGATTGTTTTTGTGTCGACTTATCTTCGTTTGGTGTTAACCTAAAACTCTTATTTTCGAAGGGAACATTTGTGTCAACTTTGAAAGCTTTGGTGTCGACCCTTTTTTATTTGGAATCAGGAAATTGCGTATAACTCCAGTGTCGACCCATTTCTTTTTGATGTCGACACATTTTGTTTCGCGAATGGTGTTTAGGTATCGACTCATATGAATTTGGTGTCGAGCCATAAAATTCGAAGTCTAAAACCCGAAGATTCATTTAGTGTTGATTTAAAATACTTTGGTATCGACTCAAAATGAATCCCAATTCAATACTAAAAGTGTCGATCCAAAATCATTTGGTGTCAAAACATCTGAATTCCTGAAACATCTTAAGTAAAGTAGTTAAGCTGTCGACCATAAATTTCATTTGTCTCGACACACTTAAGAATTTCAACCGTGTTTTGCTTTAAAGTGTTGACCTAATTATCAATTGGTGTGGACACATAACGTTCTTCACAAGAACACTAAGTGCCAACCCATTTGGTGCAAAGTGACATCACAAATGATATAAGGTGTTGACTCATTTGTCACGTAGTGTCAACGCTTACCTTTTTTAAAACAACTAAATATATTTTTTAATCAATTTAATTTAAAAAATAAATTATAAAAATATCCAAAATCTAATTAAAAAGTCATTGGACTAACAAACTTCGTAGCCTTCCACGAAACTTAATATGCAACCTAAGCATATAATAATGTTCACCATAACAACAGTTTACCACTCAAAAACATTAAAATTTGACGCATACGAGAACAATGATCTTTATAACCCAGTGACAGCAAATCTACTATGCATCTCAACCATTGAGATGCTTCCTGCACTAAAATCAAACATCTTTATGTCGAAGTAGCTAAGTGATCCTCGAGAAAAAAAAAATATGTAGATACATTTCAGTGTTAAAGTTTTGCTTCTGACATGAATTTTTTCTCTTCGTGATCAATGATAGTGGATTAATTGCATGTATTTGTACTTCCATAAGTTTTCAATTTTTGTACATAGCTAATGTATAAGTAAGTTCCTTTACCTGGCTAAATGGGATTTGAAAGAGTTCAAACAATCACCATTTTTTTTTTTTTTTTTTTGCTTTTTCTCCTCAAAACCATCTCCATTCATAGATTAGAAATTCCCTTTCTGCTTTTACAGAAGCTATAGATGACTTCATAAAAAGAAAATACAATTGCAGGCACAATAAATTAACATATGCATTAAGGCTAGCTAATATCATCAGATATTTAACATATTGGAGAAAAATAAAAACTTTGGTCCCAGAGTTCTTAGGTACCACTAAGCTCAACCACATTATTACGAAGACTGCATGAATAATTATCTTGAACAAGAATTGTAATCCGCCTTTCCATTTTAGATGCCAAGTTCAAAAAATCAAGCCACATGGTAACTGATAAATAATAACATATGAACACCAAGACTGAATATTTTTGTCCAAAGAATAATGTCATCTGAATGCAATGCCTATCAGGTTAACCATTTGCTTGTAAGAACAATTTCAAGATTCACAACTCAAGACGGGCTGAAGCTTCTTTAAAATGGATTGAACAATTACTGGGTTAGGAAATGATAGATTGACCCACAGTGTATGGCTCAAAGCCTCATAAATCATACAAAAATGTGAAGAAATCTACACATTAATAAAAAAAAATATAAATCAATCAACAAGAAAAATCTAAACTTGCATAGGTTAGTATGCCATGGGTAGAGAACTAGATCATTTTCACCTCCTAGCAATACATTTTGTAAATTACAATAAGAAATCAGATAGCTAATTTATATGAATGAGCATTTTCCCTTTTCAACTTATGAATGGCACTTTCATGAAATTCATCAAATGAGAAACTTCATGTAGTTCCTTAGCTAAGTAATATTGCTAATTCTAGTCATCATTAACAGATATACAGGTAGAGATAAGGTTCTAGAAGCCCTTTATATGTTGCACCAATTCTAGTCATCATTAAGAGATATAAAGGGTCATTATTTTTGCAATGTTACTAATTAATTTTGTTGCAAGCATGTCTATGATAATTTTTTTAGAAAATATTTTCATGTATCAAAACATTCAAATGAGGCCTAACTATTCAAGAAACATTCCTCATAACATAATTATCACATACCATAAGCCTCTTTCATCTGCTGAAAAAATCATAAGAATGCAGTCAAAACCCACACCAATGACCATTCTCTAAGATACAAATAAGACCTGAAGATGACCATGTGCTGATTTAAATATCAATATAAATAAAAAATAACAATGAAAGAATAAGTTAAGTAGAATAACTGAAGAGTGGACGCTGACCCACATCACGAAGAGACAAGTCACAAAATGCTACAGTTTGAGCAGTACATCAAATTTAGACTCAATTTCTCTCAGGATCATCACAAGTACCTATAAACTTCAATAACTAAAACACCAAAAAGAAATAAATAGAATATAATATATTTGAAGTAATCAGAAAACCAGATTTAGTAGTCAGACGGTAACAGATGCAAAACAGTGAATGACTGCACAACCCATTTGATTACAGTTCTTGCTCATGTGAGTGTTTTGAACTCAAATATGTCAATTTGCATTTTAAGATGGTTTGGGTTTTGAGAATTGTGACCTTAATGCCACGCTGATTCAACAATCATGCCTTCATCAATAATGTAAACAAACTTAAAGCCTCCTTATCTTTCTTTGAAGCACCTTCTTCCACGTTTCAGTATAATATATAAAATATATTCTGCCCACAAGCAATCCTATCTATAATTACTCTAGTCTTTGGTAGAGTTGGTGGTAGAAGAGACAAGCAGAATAAGGGTAGCAGAGAAACTTTCCATTAGAGAGGACATTTACTAGTTTACACAACAGGCTAGAAAAACTTGGTCACAAAGCAATTAGTACAAGCCTAACAGCTAAGCAAATGCCATTTCTTTACACTTAGCTACTATTACAATTACATTTTGTATAACAAGAAATAAAGAACACATCATCTCAACATTCTTTCCCTGTGAACTAATAATAAAAAATCATAAATAGCAGAGTAACCCATGAAAAATCAAAGAATACTAAGAAATTAGCACTCACCGCTGAAGGGAAGAGACAATAGATTGGATTTGTCTTTTGATGGAACTGTACCAAAGATAAAATCATCATAAAAAGCATATTATAAACTTCAACCATTGTTGATGCTGTATGTGGTGTTTAGCTTGAATATCTTCTTCAAATCACAAGTGTGTCCATGTTACTTATCGTGTCATAACTTTTAACTTTTAATTAAATCTACATAATTTTATGCTTAGGAAATTACGTTTTCCATTTATAAATTTTCAATTAATGCTTTATAGCCGCGCAATTAGGCTCAACTTCAATTCTAATTGTGAATTGTGGCCAAATATCCTAATGTCATATAACCATTTCTTTGCACTCTCCAACTTCTTATTGTTTTATATATTGTATCTTCCACCCTCTATCTTTTGATAAACTTTTAGGTGAATTCAGGAACATGAATGGGGGAGGGGAATCCCTAAAACAAAAACAGACTGATATGTCATACAGATTGGTTCTATCACTTTTCTCTAATTTGCTTAATTTCAGCAAGGGGTATTAGCTAATTACTTTTTTGGTTATAAATCGGCCACATTGAGGAGATTTTGGAGGCACGAAAGAAAAATACTTTGATACAAACAAATTTACGTATAAGTCCTAATTAAACCCTAAACTTTCATATCAAATATCAAAACTCTAACTTTATTTAAGAAACATAACTGAATCGACTCACCAAGGTATATAGTGGTTGAAGAGCTTGAGTCGTGCTTAGTTAGAGCAATTGACTGAAGACGACGAAGTGAAGCGGCGGCATGAGGGGTGGTGGGACGATAACGACGCGGGCTGCGGTGGGATGGCGACTGTGCCAGTAAAATAGATTTTATTTTTTAAAAGATTCCACTAAAAACATAAATAATTGATATTACATTTTTTGTTTAAATTTTTGTTTTTAGCTGACTTTTTTCAAATATTATATATTTTTTACTTTTTCTCGATTACTCTACATAAGATCAACTGAAAAGTAATGCATTTAACTTACAAGTTCAAATAGTTTCCAAACGGGGTCTTAGGATTTTTTTTTTAGCCTTTTTGTTAGCTTTACCCTGTTTGGGTTAAATTTCGTTAATTTTGCTTTTTTTTTTTTAAATTTTTTTTATATTTTGACTAAAAATTTTTATTTTTTCGAATCATCGCAATGAGATGAACTGAAAAAATAAAAAATTTAATCAAAAAATAAAAAAAATTCACTAAAGATGAAAATAAGCAACATATAATTTGGCTTATTAAATTATTTTGACTTATTTTGCCTTTTTTGAATTTTTTATATTTTGATTAAGATTTTTTTTACTTTTTTAACTCGTCTCGATGAGATAAATAAAAAAATATAATAATTTGAATAAACGATGAAAAAAATTTACTAAAATTAAAAATAAACTAAATAAAATAAGAAAATAATAAATAAATAAAAAAGTTCACTCAAAAAAGAATGTTTAGTATCATTCAAAGAAAAAGTCATTTTTTGCTATTTTTCTCCGTTAAACTTCTAAAAATTTGATTCTTTTTTACTTTTTAGGTACTTTAATCAATTCAATCTTTTAACAAGTTAAATTGTTGATCAAACATAGGAAAAGATTCTACAAAAAAAAAATAGTAACTTTTTACAAAAGTTTTTAAAAAATTACTTTTTTCTTTGGTGAATTTTTATTTAAATTTAGCCAATAATTGTATTTATTTTTTGAGATAATTACACTTACCTCTCTTGAAATTTAAGTTTATTATAGAAATTTTTCATGTAATTTTTGAAATTACACCATCTTTCTTTCTGTTTTATTTTTATATTTTAGATATCTCATTTCGTTAAATAATTGTTAAAAAACTTGACAAAAAATATTAATATGAGTAAATATTAGTATAATTTACTCTCTTTTTTTTTTAGGTGTGGTAGGGGAGGTGTTTGGGGTTTGGTTTGGTTTGGTTTCGTAATAAACCAAACTAAGTCTAAGGGCCCTTAGATTTGGCTCAACTTGCAGGTAAGAGCCATGGTCTTTTTCCCTCTCTCTCTTGCAAAAGTTTGTTTTAAAGCATTTGTCGAGCTTATATTTGGCTTAATTTATTTACGAAATTTTTTGTTTAAAATATCTTTAAAAACTCTCTTATTTGGCTTCAATTAATTTTTTTACATATTTGTATATTTACTTTTTTATAAAAAAATTTAAAAAATCAAAAAATTTACA
Source organism: Heliamphora exappendiculata (assembly GCA_034768845.1). Lineage (NCBI taxonomy): Eukaryota > Viridiplantae > Streptophyta > Magnoliopsida > Ericales > Sarraceniaceae > Heliamphora > Heliamphora exappendiculata. The sequence continues at coordinate 9,435 of JAOTRH010062850.1, forward strand.
AAAAAAAAAATTTATTCCAAACACATGTTCATGAGTTGATGGAAAAAAAATACTTTCTTGTGTTACTTGTATATGTGTTTAAGAGTAATTATTTGATAGTTCTAAACTACTATATGACATTATTTATATGGTATTTTTATTTAATTATGTAGTAAAAATATTTCACATGAAAAATATGAACTCACTTTTGTTAAATAAGTAAAAGATAAAGAAAACTCACTTAGTATGCTTTGCGTATTTTTATTTGTCACGAGTTACACATCAGGAATGCAACGTGATACTTGTTTATGTGTTTAGGAGTAATTATTCGGTAGTCTTGAAAAATTATTTAGCATTATTTATATGGTATTTTCATAATATTATGTAGTGGAAGAAACTCTGCATGAAACAATATAGACCCACATTTGTTAGGTAGATAAGAGACAAAGAGGATCTACTAAGGATGACTCACTCAATATGTATTACCTAATTTTATTTGTCGAAAGCACTACGTAAATAATATCACGTGATACACTGAGAGTAGTTAATAATTTTCATGTGTTTAGTTATCTAAAGAAAATATGGAACCTACCATAAAAGTTTTTTTCGCATAAATATTTTTTACAAAATAAATAGTGTAAAATGTGTAAAACTACTCATTACAAAAAATCGTGTAAATGTGTAGAATTATGCATTACCGCAAATTGTTAACTAATTTCTTTTATTAACTTTTTGGCAAACCAAACGGCTAATAAAAATAATATTTTTATTTATATTTTTCAATTTTATCTTTTTGTGAATTATTGTTTATATAATTTTTTTTTTACAACTTAACACGAGAGAATAATATTTCGGGGGAGAAAAGGCCAAAAGAGAAAGAGAAAGCTCAGAACATGATTGGAATACAGGCATTCTGCCTACTGCCTAGGTGATGCTGGCAAAATTATTAATTTTTTTTAGAGGTTTATATAAGTAACATCAAGTGATATTTTATTATATAAATAATTATAATTTATATAATATAAATTATTTTTATTTTTTAATTATTTAATAAAGATGAATTATTATATTTTTATTATAAAATTTATTATTATTATATTAAATAAAAATATTACATAAACTTATTTTATTTTAAAATTATCGAATAATTACTGCTGGCAATGTAGCTCTACCAGTTGAGAGAATAAATAATTATAAAAAAAGGGGTAGGGCCGAACTTCTCTCTTTTGAAAACGGAGGCCTTGTCCGAGATAAATGACTTATTTATTTATTTAATTTTATTTATTTTTATATTTAATAATTTTTTTATTATTTAATTAAATTATTTTATTTTTTAACTTTTCTCATAGAGATGAGCCAAAAAATTAAATTTCTTTGTTCAAAATATAAAAAAATTCAAAAAATATAAAAAAAAGACAAAAATAAATTAAAATAAGTCAATAAATCAAGTTTTATGTTATTTATTTTTGTCTTTGGACTTTTTTTATTTTTTGATCAAGATTTTTTATTCTTTGAGTTTATCTCATCAAGGTAATTTAAAAAAATTAAAAAATTTAGTCAAAAAATTAAAAAAAAACTCAAGAAAACAAAAATAAATAAAATTCTTAACACCTGAATCGCTCTGTTAGGTCAGTTGTGGATTTTTGTAGGGTTTTCTAAATTAATATTTCAAACTCTTTAACATTTTTAAATTCATTTATAAAATTATGCACGTAAAAAAAAGTTAATTGGACATTAGCTTATTACATCATTAAATTATATTAGTCTTAAAAAATAAATAGTTTGATATGATATATGGCTACCGTTAATCAATTTATTTATTTTTTTGGAAGGGGTGGCGGGAAATAGGGTCGATCTCTTTCCGTCGTTTTTTAGATTTACTTTTGCAGAACATATAAGTCTTAAATTGGTGAATTTAATTTATTAGTTTATTAACTAATTTAACATTGTAAATTTTTTTGTTTTTATTAAATATTTTTTTATTATTTAGTCAAACTATTATACTTTTTTGACTTCTCTTATTGAGACGAATCAAAAACGTAAAATTTTTTTACAAAATATAAAAAAAATATTCAAAAAAATAAAAAAATATAAAAAAAAGTTAATAAGTCAAATTATATATAACTTAAGCTAAAATAAGCAAAAAAATAAACTAATAAATAATATTTGTCCAAACAGCCATAGTTTTTTTTTTTTTATGGGAAACAGCCATAGTTAACGATGCCAAAGTTTATCTTTGGTGCCTCTTCAATTTTCTTTGACGATTGTGATTCCTCAAGAGACGTATTTCGAGTGGACAATATTTCTTTGCGAAAAGATTCATTTTTGTATTACAACTTAAAAGTAAAAATATATTAGTAGTGTTTGATATTATTAAAATTAATTAATTTTAAATTATAATTTGTAATATAAATTATGAATATTTAATAAAAAAATATAGATTGTAATTAAAATATAAAAAAAGTAGTTATAAGTTATAATAAAAATTATAGGTGTTTAAAAAAAATTATAATTTATAGATAAAATTAATAATAGAAAATTAAAAATTACTAGTAGTAGTTTTGGCAAATATTCCCATTAAATATTTTAATAAAAACAAAAAGATTAAAAATATATTCTAAACATTAAATAAAACTATATATGCAAAAAAAAAAAAAGCAAATACTTTGGCAGCTTGGCTCTTTTAGACTAAATTTCTTAACTTCTGCTTCTTTTTATCTTTTCTCAATTTTTTGCATCTGTTTGATCAAAATTTTCGTCCAAAAGATTAAAAAAAAAACTCACTAAAGATAACAATAAATAATATAAAATATAATTTCATAGCTTATTTTGATTTGTTTTTTTATCTTTTCTAAATTATTTTCATATTTTTATTAAAACAATTACTTTTTTGACTGGCTTGAATGAAAAGAATCGAAGATTATAATTATTTAATTAAATAATAAAAAATATTAAAAATAAAATTAAGCTAAACAACATAAGTAAATAAGAAATTAATTCAAAAGGGGCCATAAATTGTTTTAAAAATAGGAGTGTTTAAAAAACCGTTGAAATCATTAAATTAGTTTTATTTATTTATTTTTGTGAATAGTTTGGTTTCGATTCTAAATCATTATAAACTATTCCTTGTTGTTTAGTTCTTGGATTAAGTTTTAAAAAATTATATGAAATCAAATCAATTCATCACTTATTAATAATATTTATATTATTATATATAAATAAAAAAATTTAATTACTATTTATTTTATTTTACTTATTTTTTTATTTTTTTCATAATATTATAACATTATATAATTCATAAATTATTGATAATAGATGAAAAAATAACAAAATATAATTCATAATTTATAAAAATCAAAATCTCTTTTTGTAAGAATATAAAAAAAATTGATAAAAAATATAAAATAATATAATATAAATAAAAAATAAAAATTTAATAAAAAAAATAAATGAATAAATATATAATTTTTTAAAATATAAAATAAGTAATAAATAATTATTTTTAAAATTACGATTTCAAATCAAAATCAAATCGTTATTTTTTGATTTTGTTCGGTTTATTATATATACTGTTCCGTTTTGCTTATTAAACTCTTAAAATTGTTTAAAATAATTTAATTTTTAATTTAATTTAAAATTAAATTAAATTGAATCGTGAACAAAATAAGTTATAAAAAACAAAATAAAAAAAATAACAGAATCTGGAAGTTAAAAACAAAATGTGCAGAGAGAGAGAGAGAGAGAAAAAGAGTGGGAAACGGTACGAAAAGGACGTATGAGAGCAGCGGCGACAGTAGGGAGGATGGATGGTTACCACTGAGAAGCCGCGCGTGCCACGCAAGTATCAGACAATTCCTTTCTTTTGACTGACACGTGTCGCTTCCTCCCCCCTTCTCTCAGATTCTGTAACGCCACCACGCTTTCTACTACCCACGAGCATGTCTTCCTCCTCCCTTCACCGTCCGATTAAAACAGGGTTATACAATGGATTTTTCTAACGATTAGTTATGAGAAAAAGAAACGAAAAAATAAAATGGGGTGAATGATAATGGGACGAGGTGGAGGAAAGGAATAAGTTCTCTCGTTATCCTTTTTTATTTAATTGAAGTGGGGATAAAAAAAATATTAAGAATATTTGGAGAATAATTTTTAATATTTATGAGATTGATATATTAATAAAAGTTATACGAAATATAATAATAATAATAATAATAATAATAATAACAATTAACAAATTAATAGAATTAAAAATACAAGATATAAAAAATAAAAAGGAAAAGTATAATATTTTAATATTATAGACTTAATATATTTTTGAAATATATATTTTATACATATATTTAATTTAAAAAATATTTATTTTATGTAATTAAGAACGAAACAAGAGAAACAAATATCGTCATCGTTTTGTTAGTTATTGGAGACGAAAAAAATATAGAAGGCAAAAAAGTGCACAATAAGGGAAATTATCATCTCTATGAGAGTTATTCCTCTTTTTGTTTGATTATTCAAGAAATAAAAAATTATTATTTCATTATTGAAAAGAGGATGAAAAATATTATTTCATTTTTTTGTTTGTTTGTTAATAATTAATAAAAGAAAGAATGGTGTTTAATATTCATATTTTTGTAATTTTCTTTATATTAATTTGAATTTGCTACTTTTTATATAAACATGACAAATATTATATTGATATTATATAAATAATTGTATTTATTCTTCCACTCCTTTCTCCAAATAAAATTTCTTAAAATTGGGTTATTTTTTCGCTCACTAACCTTACGTCTACTTGGTCTTCTTAAAAAAAATTCAAACAACATTATACCTAATTAAGTTTTTCTTTTCAAACCTTTTCGTTTTATCTTTAAATTCTTCAATCCAAATAGTAATATGAAAAGTTAGGACAATATAATTACATTACAAAGACATTGGCAAAGAATTTGTAATTGGCAAAGAATAAGTTTACTAATACTAAAAACTGTATTAGATATGTTATTACAAGTGGGATGTTTGGTAAAATTATTGTTAATAATTTTTAATTTTTAACTATTAATTTTAGTTATAAATTATAAGTTTTTTTCAATCACTCACAATTTTTGCTGCAACTTATAATTATTTTCTTTTTATATTTCAAAATTACTGGTTTTAACAATGTCAAATACCACCAAAGTAGTGGTCATTGTAAAATACTAAATAATTTTTAAAAATGTATTAGACACTTTGTAATATATTTTGTAGTAATTTTTAGTAATAATCCTAATATGTTTTCAAGTGTTTATAGATTTATGAAAAATGTAAATCGAAATTTATTGGGTTGTGATTAAGGAGTATATAATATATAGATATTTGTACAAAGTATATTGATATATGTGAAATTGTATATATGACATTTATTTCTTATTTTATCTCAATTTTTAATTTTTTTATCTTTTTAATTATAATCACTTATCAAATCCTATTTTCTCTATTATATTAGCTCTAAATTTTATTAATATTATCATCTTTAAAGTATGTAGTTTTTTTTAATAAATCCCGCCTCTGTTTCTTTCATCACTTTTTAATATTTGGTTTAATTTTTCAACTTGTAAAATACTAAGGATAAATAATGTGATACTGACCAATTAAGTATATTAAATTAAAAATAATTATTATTTTTAAAAATGTTTTGAAAAATTCAAACTTTTTTTTATTAAAAACAAAAAACAAACCAAATATATTTAAAATTAAGTATATTAAATTAAAAATAATAATTAATTTTAAAAATGTTTTGAACAATTCGAGCCATTTTTCTTAAAAACAAAAGCAAACCAAATATATTTAAAAATTTTCTTTTAAATATACGTTTCGAAAAAAAATGATATGGCAAAAAACGAAAAATAATTAACGAAAAAAAAACAAGCACACACAAAAGCTACGATTTTACATAGTTTACATAAAATTAAGAGTTCGCTCATGGAGTTGCGATGACTTTTACTATGATATTAGTCAGTGCAAAATTAAAAGAGTTAAAAAATCATAACTGAATCAACAAATATATATATATATATATAAAAACTCACAATCGAATCAAAAAATACAAAAATTCGGTTAAACAATCCTCACCTTTACTCCATGAACTAAATCTTACAAAAATTTATTCTAAACCGTGATAATTCTAAAACGGGTTAAATAATAAGCCGAATTCTCAAAAAAAAATCAAATTCCATATACCTAACCATAAATTTTTTTTTCTTGCACATAACAAAAAATGAATATAACTTAGGCTTAGTTTGACAATCGGCTTTTAGCTCAAAGTCAGGTTCTTTGTGTTTTAGCTTAAAACTCAAAAAATTAAAGAGTCTCATTTTTTAATTCAAGGATTTTTAGTCTTTTTGTTTTTTATATAATTTTTTTATATTTTTTAAAAATATCATAATTTTTATTATACAAATTTATTTTTTATAAAAATTATATTTTAAAAATGTACTCGTCAAAATTTATCAAACAAGATCCATCTTGACAAATCGACTTAAAGCCGACTTTTTGGGCTTTTTGGCTTAAAGTCCAAAAAACTAAAAACTCTCGTTTTTTAACCGTCAGCTTTTGTTCTATTGACTTTTTAGCTTTTTAATTTTTTTAATAACAATTTTCAATTTTTCTCTTTGGCCTTTTGATTTTTTAGCTTGTTGAATTTTTTGTTTGGCAACATTTCATTTAAGCTGAAGGGTAATTTTAAAATTTTACATCCAGCTTATTTTACTTCTTTGGTGGTATAAAAGTCACTAGTTTCTGAACCAAATAAACATTTGACTTTTTAATTTAAAGTGACTTAAAATTAAAAAGTCTACTTAAAGCTAAATTGCCAAACAAATACTGAATATAAAATTATCTAAAAATAAAATTTAAAAAAATTATAATAATTTTAAGCAAGAATTTTTGTCTTTCGACTTAAAGCACTTTGGCTTAAAGTCACGCAATACTTCTCTCAAATAAAAATAAAAAGCTTAACTTAAAATCAAATTAACAAACGAGTCCTCAAGAACTTAACAGCTACAATGCATTGAAACAAAGCTACAATGCATAGAACTCGTTTAACTTTTTTTAATGACTTTTTAATCCGATTGTCACCAAATTAATAAGTTAGTGTATTTTTTTCTATTTTTTTTATTTTTTTAAACAACTTTGTAAAAATTGTTAAGAATTTCTAAATATAAAAAAAATGTCCTAGTTTGAGAAACCATGATTTTTTACAGGTGTGGTTGACCAAACTATTCATATGAAAATATTATATGTAGTTTAGAAATGATAATTAAGTAGTCGCACAGAAGCTTATGAACCAAAAATCAAAAAAGTCAAATTCCATTTAGGTAAGGTTATTTGGGTGACTTGTGATTTATTTTTTTATTTAGTTTATAAAATTATAAGTCACATCGTTTCGCTTATAAGTCAGTTTATTTGACTTATTTATTTATTTACTTATTTTTTTATTTTTAACTTATTTAGTTAGTCAAATAACGTGATTTATTTTTTAACTTATAAGTTAAATAAGTAAATTAGACAAATCATCCAAACAGGGACTATATCAACTTCATGCGCATTTTTTATGCATTGATTATTATATAAATTAATTTAGTTAAATAAAATATTAATATTTAAATTATATGTCTTGCAAATCAATAAAAGATCAACTTTTAAATAGTTTTATTCCGATAATTATATGTGAGTTGAAAAAGAAATGATGTGACAATCTAGTTGTACATCTCTGCTGACTAAATACGTAATTTTCTTGATATTAATAAATTTTAAAATAATGTTTTTTTTTTCAAATTCTTTAAATTCTTCAATCGTTACAATCCACCATGTCTAGATTTGATGCGGATATTTTGGTAACTTTTGTTCACTAAATTATACGTAAAAATATAGAATTTTTTCATCATGTTAAGTATTTCCATATGAAATTATATGGGGCAAATTATTCCAATGTGTATTGAAAAGTGAATAATGAGCAAAATTTAAGACAATTAATCTTAATATATGTTAAATATTTTGAAATAGTCATGCATTAAAAATAAAATAAATTGATATAAAATATATATTTTTTAATTTGAGATATTCAAATATCTTTTTAAGACAAATTAGTGGCATATTTTGAAAGAAAGATATACATAATTTAAGTCATCTGCATTGAAAATAAAATAAACTCATATGAAATATGTTTTTTTTTTGTAATTTGAGATTGTGAACATCTTTTTAAGGTATTGTTTTGATTCTTAAACAAAATATTTGTCTTAACATAAATTTAAATATAATTAATTTGGATCGATCATAAAATTACATGTATTATTATTAACATTTAAATTTTTAAAAAATTAAATTTAAACTTTTAAACTCATAAACATATTGGGGGTTGTTTGGTTAAGTTTTTGTTACTAACTTTTTGCTTCTTGTTATTATTTTAATTATAAATTATAATTTTTTTAAATACGCATAATTTCTATTATAATTTTTAATTAATTTTTTTATTTTAGTTATAAGGTATAATTTGTACCAAATATTCACAATTTTTACTACAAATTACAATCTATAAATTACTAGTAGTAATATTTTCAAACACCCCATTAATGTTTCGCTATAATATATTATATAAAGATAAGATACCAGAACAAAACGCCACAAACCGATCCCGCACTAGGTATGTTTAGAAAAATTGCAAGAATTGATAAATGGTGTTAAATTGATTCAAATAGTATGATTTAATTAATTTTTTTTTAAAATAAAATATTTGATTTCGACTACCAACTAAATAAACCTGTAAATTTCAACTACATAAAAGGGTATTTAAATTGTCTAATTTAAATTTTTTTTTAAAAGTAAGAAGTTAATTTTCATCCAATTAACTAATTTAAAAATAAATTAATATAAAAGCTAATTTATTAAAAAATTATTTTAAAAATAATTTTTTAAGTTAATTGAAAATGGCAGCAAACTGAACAAAAGACACCCTGTCATCGGGCGGGCATATTTGTGTATGTTTCATTTGGTTTTATTTATTTTCATTTTTTTGCAATAATTTTATACTTTCTTGAATCATCTT
>JAOTRH010062871.1:0-18485 GCA_034768845.1 Heliamphora exappendiculata
ATTAGATTGAATTATAACAAGTTTGATAAGTGTTTTGAAATAGGTTTTCAAGGAAGTTTCGTTAGGAGGTAAGTAACCTTTTATCATTATTAGTTTTTTTTTCTAAAATTCTTTTGAATATATATATTTAAAAAAAAGGTTCTTTTGAATATCTCTATTAAAATAAATATTTGCATTCCTACTTGTTTTATGGGAAAAAAAATATTGGATCAAGTATGAAATTGTGAATTGTTTTTAAAATATCTAAAAATATTTCTTTGGAAAAAATATTATTGTTATCTCTTCTGTTTAATTCTGAATATTTCGCTTGTCTGACTATAATTATTTGAGTATTTTTGGATATCGACTTGGATTATGTTTTTCTTTAGATATTAAACAGAATTTATTTTTGAATTTTAATTGAGTCTTTATATTGAAGAAGAAATTTGCTTGGTTAGTTCTTAGCCTTGCATTGTCAAAATGGGTGTGCGACGTTGTCATGTACTTTGGGGCATGACACTGCTAGTTGTAAACATAACATTGGCAAGAATTTAGCTATTCCATTTTTTACATATACTAAGAAAACCATGAATGCTCAACACTCTCATCCATCTCTCATCATATGCCCAAGACGTATATGGTATAATCGATTCATCCCTAAATCAAAAATTGTTCAGGATGAAATTACTGCAACTAGAGGTGAAACTTTTTAACACGACACGTTAATACGACTCGAACCCTACACGAAGTTAGAGGGTTGTGGTCGACAATCTGGACACGAAATATAAAAATGATACGACCTGATAACGTGTTTAATAAATAGGTTGGGCTAGTGTTAAATCTGTATAACCTGAAAATGACCCATCTAACACGTTTAATTTTTGTGTCAATTCGAACGCGACATGAACCCGAAACCCATTAAAAATATATATATAACCTGGTTACATGTACACTCTCTACTTATATATATGGGGTTATTGTTAAAGTTGTATACTAAAAATCATGTATTGAATTTTAGTATTTGATTTTATTTTAAATAAAATTTATTTTTTATTTTTAATGAAAATATGTATAAACAATGTATACGTTTTATTATTTATGTAATGTTGTGCATAAGTATTTTTATTTTACGTAGTAGTTAATCTGATATGTAGAGTTCGATTTATACACGGAAGACCAGACTATTAGTTATTGTAGAATATAAGTTTTTGGTTCACAATTTTAGATTAAATTAAAAATTCCATCGGTATGGCTGTAACATAGTGTTTTAGTAGATCTATCTTGATTACGAAAAACGGTATTAGCACGTATATTTAGTATTCGTTATTTTGATTCATTAAAGGGATCTTATGGGTCTATAATTCTGGTGACTTAGATAACGGCATTACTTATATGATAAATATTAATTATTGACAAAATTCACGTTTCAACATAGGGATTGATGATACCTTTTTAAGGAAGCTTAAAAGTTTTGATCGTGTCAAACTTTTAGGTGGATTTTATAATTCAATATATCAAATAAATTCAGCGGAAGGTTTTAAGGAATTATAGAAGAGGTCGATTAAATATAATTGTCAGTAATTTAATTTAATAAATTGATATTTGTAATCTTAACGTGAAAGAGAATAGGAACTCAAATATTCAGTTTTAAGAATAAGGCTGATTGTGCAATTATAATTTTTTAGTACTATGAATTGTAATTTATATTTTTCAGAAAATTACTTCTAGGTTGAAGTGATTTTTTTCTAATTACACAATAAATCTGCCTCTTATTTACTCTTTAGGTCCCTGTTGTAACCTACTTATATATCGTTATAACCCTAGTCGCCATAACACATGTGATACAGAACATTCAGTCTCTTAGGATTTTCACGTATCTATGATAACTAGAAAAATGGGAAGGTAACCAAATAGTGTGAGACCCAATTTCGTTTCATTTTGTGATATATATATATATATATTTTGACATGTTCTTTTTCGTTATATGTATATCCATGATGGTTTGTTTATGCATCATTGTCGTAGAATAGTATGTGTAGATTTGTTTTACGTTTTCTCGAATTTTGTTATGGCTTGTTTGGCTAGTGTTTGGGTTGAAAAACCTATTTTTTGACACAAGGGTCGTATTCCCAGCAGTCCAGTCGACTGGACTGGTTGACCCAGTCGACTGGGTCGACAGTGGGTTGGGTCAGTCGACTGACCTGAGTATGTTAGTCGACTGAGTTGTGTCGGTTTGGCCTTTTTCTCATCCAGTAGCCTCCGTCAATCAACTGAGGGGGGAGGTTCAGTCGACTGACCTCCCTTTTTGTTGTGTTCTATAAATACCCAGCTCCTGGAGATATTTTGAAAAGCTTTACTTCTTACCTAAGTTTCCCGTTTCTCTGCCTTCTCTCTAAACTTTTGGGGGCTCGGGACTTAGTTTTTGACAATCAGCTTGTGGATCCTTGCTATCCACGCTGTTAACTTTGCATCCATCTAAACAGATTCTCGTTCCGATGAGCTTCGATTTTTGAGGTTTCGAGTTTCGACTCATCGAGGTAGGATCCTAAACGATGTCATCTTTAAAGGGTGTTACGTGCAGTTATATGCTTTTTCACCGGTTAAAATACTTTATATATCATGTTTTATGTTTAAATCTTGTTTATTTTGATAAAAAGCATGTTTTGTGCATTTCTTGGTGTATCACGTGATTTGGACTTGTGGATATCTAGTTTTCAAAGGGTGGTGTTGAAAATGGTGAATTTGTGAAAATCTCAACAAACTATGTTTTGAAGGTTTGGAGCTAACCCTCGTGGTTGAGTCTCAGTTTTGAAATGTTTGGTTAGAAATGGTGAAAACATTTTAAAAATATTTTTTGATCTCCATGTTTGATGGATGGATCTTTTATACATATTTATTTTATAATTTGTGAAAATATTTTCATTGTCAAGCTACGGGTTGGTCTTTAAATAATTCTGTAGATGAGCTGAGAAAAATGATATTTGGCATGAGTTGTCCTCGGTGGAAGTCCAAAAACGTGTGCAGAGTAGGTGTTTTGTACCTTCGGATTAATTCCTGTAAATTAAGTGGTGGGTGCTTTGTACCCTCGGATTTTAGGTCTGTAAATTAAGCAATTACGTTGTGGTAATTTCGTATAGACCTTATCATTACCTAACAGGTCTTAAGTGATTCAGGGATAAGTATTGAACAGGAGTCTATAGTTATTACCTCTGTCCATTTGTGACGGAATCGGTACATATGATTTATGTCTCTTTCCTCGATGTGTGATCCAAGTGAAAAATAACGTTTTGATTATCATTTTTTTAACTGTTATACGTAATTTGTATTGGTGAATGCTTGGTTTTGAAGATGAAAAACTTGGAATTTATAAAATAAAACCTTTTTAGGCTCATGTAGACTGTAATTCAAAAGTCACACGATATGAAATAATCAAACATCTTTTCGTATACACGATTCCAAATATTCTAATTTATCAAACCATATTTTCGTGTTTTAAATGCGTAATAAATAAAATTTAATAAATACACAGTTTTTTCTTTACCTTTTCATCTAAGGTAGTGATTAAAGGCATTTATTTATTTTATTTTCGTATCACATTTTAAAAAAAAATAATTTATTTCGATTAAATATTTTTTTATTTTATTAATTTAAAATTTAAAATTAATTTTCACGTTTTTCTAAGATATCCGATTTTTAAAAAAATCATCTTTAAACGTGCTATTTTGTAAAAATAAAATATCTAAAATTTTATCATTTAATTAAAATTAATTAATTAAAAAAATTTATTTTTATTTTTTATTACAAAATATTTTAATTAAAACTGAATTTTTGAATTAATTAATAGGATAAATAATTAATTAATTGTCATAATAGGAGAATATGAAAGTTGAGATATCATATCATAATTTCTGAAAGACAAAATTATGATATGATATCTCTTAAACTAGTTCAGTGTACCCGCATATATATAGGGTTACAGCAGGAAGCTGTAGAGTAATTATAAGTAAGACTTCCAGTGGAACACAGACACCTACCAGCGGTTTCTGCAATTATGAAACAACGTAGCAGTTTTTGCAATTTTCATAAAATACTGAATTACAGTTCACGCCACTAAAGAACTATAATTGCACTCTGACCCATAATCTCAAAACCTTCTTGCATTGAGCTCATGTTATTAAATGCTTACAATTTCTCTCAACATTAAGATTTTCGATACTCGCCAATTAAATTTAATTACTGATAATTTAATTTAATCGGTATCTTTGTATTCTTTAAGTCCTTCCGCTTAACTTATTTGACCGCCAGATAATCAAATCAACCTGCAGAATTTGGTCCGGTCAATACTTATAAGCTTCCTGAAGGGGATATCGTCAATCCCGATCTTTCGGGACGTAAATTTTGTCAATAATTAATATTTTTCATATAAATAATACCACTATTCAACTCACCAAGAATATAGACCCATATAAGATCACACCATTTAATGAATCAAAAAAATAAATATTAAATATATGCAAATCAATAATTAATTTAAGATTAAGAGAATAAGCACTATTCATAATAGTCTTGGAGTGTGAATTAATTTATATAGTCAGTATAAAATTAATTATTCCAAATATCCCGTTCAATACACACAAAGTGTACTAACACAGAGAGTCGAAATAATAGACGGCGCTATTACCTGTTCCCCGTAAGCAAGACAGGCCTACTAAAATTATGTGCTACAGTCGTACCGATGGTATGTCCATTTTTATTTAAATTATGAATATAAAACTTATATTCTGTAAAAACTTAAAATCTGATCTTGTGTGCAAGTCATACTCTACACACTAAATTAAGTACTATACAGAATATCGGATATCTATGCATAACATTAAAGAAATGATATAAATATATTGCTCATAAAGATTCTCATAAAATAAAAAATTAATTTTATTAAAATAAAATTAAATACTAAAAATATGATTTTTAGTATACCAACTCTAACAGTCATTGTTATGCCAGTGTTTTTGTAGTTGATTTTTTGTAAAAAAAAATCACCAATTATTTGAACTATGGAGTTTTTTATACATGGATTGATATTGTTCTTCTATCGAATTATTTAAGTACTTTTTGCAGATTGTTTGGAATTTTTTATTTATTATAATTTCTGTAATTTTATGATTAAAATATGTATGAAATTAAAAATGTAAACTTGTTATTAAACGGATTGTAAACAGGTTAGCAAATTTATAAGCGCGTAGTGCTAGTGTTAAGATAAATGGCACATTTAGCAAAATGGGTAGGGTTAGTGTTAAGAGGTTTCTAACACGAACCTGATATGACACGATACGAAGACAACATAACACGACACGATGTCTACCCCTAACTGCAGCACTGCCCAACATTGTGCTTTCTTGAAGCATATAGAGGTTATTAGATTTATTACTTCTCATCAACACGAAAGTATCCCTCAAAACTGTTATAACTTCACCTTGAGTGGTGCACTGCAGCCATTTGAGTCAAGAGTACCCGAAGAAATCAATGCTTTTTTCAAATTTGGTACATGCCGAACATTAGATAATTGTCCTCGCAGTACCATCATGCATTCTTATTCGAGCAGTGCTAATTTTGACAGTTTTATAGGACATATTATTCCTCATCAAATTTGTACCGCTCTTAATTGATGTATAGGTAGAAAACCAATTTTTGTTCAATCACATGTGATAAGAACATCCAAAATCTAGCATCCACTCCTTATCTAAATGGACATCCCTACACTAAATAATAGAACATTTTATACACCATCAAAATCTTCGTAAATGTCACCCACTTCTTTATCTTCATTCTTCTAATTTTTCACTTTGCCTTTTGAGTTTTGAACATTCAAATTTATAGTGCCACGGCAATTTCCCTTCCTGTTATTCTTGGACTTGAACAGGATAACCCTCTATTGGAATTTCCATTTCAAATTGTTCTACCTCTAGCAAACAAACCTTCAGTATGCTCCTCATTATAAGGGCCTTTTTATTCAACTTTTAACAATGCAAACTAGCTTTGCCATCGTCCGTAAAAATATTATCTTTCCCATACAACAAGGTATGTAGTAACAAAAATGCTCATACCAAGAAGGTAAGAAAAAACGAACAGTAAGGCTTTGATTATCATTATGAATATTCACATCAATATTTTTCAAATCTAAAATAATTATAATGAATTCATCAAGATGATTGGTTCGTTATCGTACATACAAAAATAAATATTTAAAATCCTTAAAGTAACTACTATTTGGTAGGAATAATTGTTAAGTCTAAGTATCATTCTTTAGGGATTATGGGACAAAATTACAATTTCACAATTTAAAATAATATTCGATTCTTTTTTATAAAAAGATTTATTTATTTTAATCTATAAATCTAAAATTAAATTAAACTAAAAATAAAAGATTTGATTTAGATGAGAAAAGATTTTCTAAGGATTTGAATCCACCCTAGCTAGTATTTTAGTTTTATTCAGATTCAATTTTATTTATTCGATTCAATTTAATCCAGTCATGACTACAAGACTGACGCGGATTAGTAAGAGAATAAGGTCGAATCCAAACTTGGCATATCCTATCTTAGTCGTGATACACATCGTCCGAGGATCCCGGCATGACCCGTCCTTTCCAATCATAAGATATCTAATGTTTGAATAAGAACAAGAACATATAACAGTTGCATGATCTTATTATTACAATTACATAAAGTAAAAATAAAAACTAGATAATCAAATTAAAAACCCGTTGATCAAATGTCAACGTCTTAAAATCATATAACGAACTGAATCTAAATAGAAAAGAAATAAAAATTTAAACTAATCCTAAAGTACCAACTAGGGATTCATCATCCCCTAGGAAGAAGAAGATCAGCCGATCATATTTTGGCTCGAATCCACGAAGAGTTGAAGAAGAATTGGCTCTCGGACCTCCGTCTTCGACTTTTTGTCACTTTTCGAGCCTCTACACTTATCTTTAAAAGTTTTAAAGATCAGATTTTACAAAATTTACAAGTTATCTGAATGATTCCCCCAAGTCTTGTATTTATAGAGCTGATCAACGCCCTTTGTTGCAGTGTTTTAATCAAATTATGACTGTCATGTTACGTCCGGACAGTTTTCGTTCCGTTTGGACACCCATATTTCTGTCCAGAAGAAATTTTGTAAAAACGCAACTACGCTATTGTTTTGATTTCAAATGAGCATAACTTTTTCATCCAAACTCCGAATAGTTCATTCTTATGTTCAAATTGAAGTCTCGGAAGTCTACTTTCCAATGGTTCTAGCCTTATATCAAAATGAATTTTGTACAAAAAGTTATGACCAAAATAGCGAAGGTATGTCAATTTTTTTCACACATTTTTTGCATATTTTTTGCCGAACTTCTTCTGAAACATTATTGTCTTACCGTTAGACCCTTTTACCAAACTTCTTGAAATTTGAGTTATTATTACTCATGGTGTTGGGTCTTCAAGTCCTGAGATTTAACCAGAACAACGTTGTTTTGATCATTTGACTTCCACATTGGAATTGTTGACTTTTGATAACTTTTGATCAATTTTAGACCATTTTTCACCATCTTGCTTCTTTCGATGCTAACACTGAATTACTACTAAAATATATTAATAAATACATAATTGAGGCTTAACGAAGCATACTTTGCAGGATTTGATTAGCATTTTCACGTACTGATCACACCCCCAACTTACAGTTTGCTAATCCTCGAGCAAAGCAAAAATAAAAGACGATTAAACAAATCTAACTAAATCTATTTTCGTAGGATACACGATTGCACTTAGCATGTGCAATAAACCTTTAAATTCTTAGGTTACCTCTAGTGGACGAGTTATAGCCTCGTGAGAGTTTCTAAAGATGATACCCACAAATATCAACCATGTACAATTTGAAAATTTTTAGTTAAATAGTGAATTTTGTACTCCCGATAATCAATTTGTACAATTTTTTGGTTATTGTCATCTTTACAAACAACTTCCCATGGACCTGGACTCAGTGTGTGAAAACTTAGCTATGTGCCTTAGTATCATGCTTCTGAACATTTAAAGTTTAAACTTCTGTCAAAACTATGTCTCGACTTTAATTTTCACTTGATATCGCTCATAATTAAATTCTCAAAAACGGGTTTATATATAGGTGAACTCATGGTATGCAATAGAGTTTATGTTAAGCAAATCAAATATATTCTGCATACTTTTGACACGAAAAGATACTGAATTAAAAATGACTCTTAATCTTGTGATTAGAATGCAAATTGTTAAGAATATACAAAGTACTTCATTTGTTATTTTCAATCAATTATTTTCACATGTTAAACCATGCCATTCTTAGGATCAAATAGGTCTTTATTTTTTGTTGTAGCGTTAGGTAGGAAAATGTGTATCTAGACTATGGTTGAGTGTATATAATGTCCTAGAATAGACTAATTGCTAAATATCACTTAATTCTCCCCTTTCTTCAGTTATTGCTCACATTCACCATTCCTAAAGCCAATTTTTAATTATATACTTCATGGAATTTCATATTTTGCCATTTACTAAATCATCATTTTTTTACCACTCAATTGTCCATTTTCTTTTCTTTTTTATTTGCTTTTTCAATTTTGTTTTCACAATTTTTCTTCTTTTTTTCACACTCTTCCATCATTTTTTATTGTAGACTTTATTTTACCCATATAGCTACTAACCTGTTCACATGACATTTTTAGATATAATAGAGGAACAAGAAACAGCTTATATGTAAAAGGCTTTAAAAGGAAGGACTAGAGTCAATTGTATAATAAAAATACGAACATGTTCAAATATAAAAGCATGGCTTAAAATCATTTCCCAAGTTTGACATAGTTCTTTGCATGGTTCTTATTTTTTTTAAAAAAAATTCAAAGGAACTTTACAATAATGTTCTCAACTCTTAGCCAAAATGAATGAATAACGAGATTAATCAACGACTAATACATGCTGAAACAAAATGTAATATCAATAAATATAAAAAAATTGCTCAAAAAAAAAGATAATCTCAAAAGCTCACTAAAGGTTAAGTCTCAATCTTTTTTTTTTTTCAATTATTGTTACTTTCAACATTCATTAGTATGAAAATCAATTTAGCAGCTGAGTGTGTAGTTCACAAAAGCTGACTGTACAAATTCGTAGTCCATTTTTCATAGAGGTTTTAGCAACAAAAAAATTTACACGCCTTAATTTATCCCGGTTACAAGATTCGTAATTCCAAATTAAATTTATCAAAAACACAAAATAAATTTTTTTAAAAGCAATGTGGGTTTTTTTTTTTTGAAAGCAATGAAAACTGAAAAGCTTACCCGCAATTTGAACTCTTAAATGTCCTCATTGGTGGAACACTGGCATAGGAGGCAAAAATAAAATGGTGGAGGATTTCACCTGAACAAAAGGTTGAATCAAATACTAATCCTAAAAAATGTTAGTGCTAAGCATCAAAATAGAAAGATATCAAAGTATTTAAGTACAGAAAGACTAACATATACAGGAAAATAAAAAGAAACAACTTTTTGAATATTTTTTTATTTTTTTAATACTTAAAGAAAGTAATGAAAACCAGAGTTCCCTTTCAAAATAGCTAAGTTTAATGTCTTCAACCAGACGTGATAACAAGTTAGAAGTTTAACCTTTTCTTGTAGCTGGAAAGGTGGCAGCTAGTCCTATAAGTGTGGACTAAAGAGTAGCTGATAGTGGCTGCCATGTAATGCTCAATGGTGGACTGCAAGTAAGAAGATGTGATGCACAAGAAAAAAAGGTGTGGTGGCTCAAATTCAGCATTCCAAGGAGGAATGTTTTTATGAGGCGTTAGCTTACACAACTCAATGGCTCCTACAGGTTTCCGAGGTGGGTTATGGAGAGGTATCTCAATAGTTAAGGTCTCAATCATATCTACGATAAAGCAATCTTCCTCGTTCGAGGGCTGGTGGTAGGTGTTAAAAATATTTAACTTCATGTGTATGTTTCCAAATGACGCATGTATTACCTCAATCCTACAATTAATACAAACATTGGTCGTAGCCAAAAAAGGGTCGACCCAAGATGAGAGAAATTTACTTTTTCGGGTTATATACTAGCTCCATATCAAGGATGACAAAATCGACTGGGAACAAGAACCTATCAACCTGGACAAGGACATCCTCTATTATGCCACGTGGGACTGTGACAAATCTATCGACTAGCTGAAAGGTGATTTAGCGTGGGCTTGAAATCACCCTAGCTAAGTTCTTCATATATTGAGTAAGTGAGTATATTGACACTAGCCCCCAAATCAAGGAGTGCTCTATCAATTGAATAATTTTCAACGACACACGAGATGGCAGGAGCACTAGGGTCCTTGAGCTTAGAAGGAGTGTTGTACGTGAGAATTGAGCTCACTTGCTCAGTAAGACGAATGTTTTTTGGGATGTGTATTCGATCCTTGCGCTTTTGGGCACAAAGGTCCTTAAGAAACATGGCGTAGGATGAGACTTGCTTTATAGCATCCAGAAAAGAGAGGTTAACCTTAACCTGCTTAAACACCTCTATAATATTTTTTATGGTTTCTCCCTCCTTTGAGAAAGGGGAAGGTGAGTTAAGATGAGATGTGAAGGGCACTCTAAGTTTCGGAGGGACTATTGGCAACGTCAAAAGAGAAGAAGAAGAAGGGACATATACAGATGTAGATGCTGAGGATGTAGAGAGTATGACAAGTGGGTCGGTGTTGAAGCCAACAGACGGCTTCTGGTCTCTAGGAAGTGCAGGTTCTACTGAATTTTCAGGACAGGTCTCCACTTCTTAACCATTCTCGAGGGTTAACACTGCATTTACTTGCTCATGGTGAAAATTCACAACTTGTCGATTCTCGGCTACATACTGACCCCTAGGATTACTCACATGGTGACTTTCTAATTTGTCTTTGTTGGAGGCAAAACTGCCAAGATCTTTATTTTTGAAAATGATTAATCGGTAAAAAATTAACTGGACGGGCAAACGCTGAAACGGGCTCCAGATAAAATTTTTGACGAATAACAATCAAAATAAAACCTGTGCAACCAAAGTTAATTTAGAAGAATACCTCTTGTAGATCTAATCTTCAACTACGACTTGATTCCGAGTTGAAGCTCCTGTCAGATCTTCTATCGTATTCTCTTATGCGATTCTCGAACGTAGTGTAGGCTACGATCCTTCGAGAACTTGTATCGGTAGAACCCCGATATATTTTTTAAGTCTTGAAAGATAAAAATAATATATCAATAATGATATTAAAATCCTTCTAAACTGATACAGCCTACCCAGATATATATAGGGTTACAGCAGGAACTTGGAGAGTAATTATGAGTAAAATTTCCAGTAGAACACAGATACCTACAGGCGGTTTTTGCAATTATGGAAAGTCGCAGCTGTTTCTGCAATTTTTATAAAATACTGAATTACAGTTCACACTACTAAAAAACTATAATTGTACTTTGTCTCATAATCTGAAGACCTTCTTGCTTTGAGCTCCTGTTATTAAATGCTTACCATTTTTCCCCACGGTAAGATTCTCGATACTCGCTAATTAAATTTAATTACTAACAATTTAATTCAATCGGCATTTTCATATTCCTTAAGCCCTACCGCTTAACTTATTTGACCACTGGATAATTAAATTCACCTGCAGGGTTTGGTCCGATCAAAACTTATAAGCATCCTTAAGGGGATATCGTCAATCCAGATCTTTCGAGACGTAGATTCCGTCAATAATTAATATTTGCCAAATAAATAATATCGTTATCCAACTCACCGAAAATATAAACCCATATAATATCGCACCCTCTAATGAATCAAAACAACGAATATTAAATATATGCAAATCAATAATTATTTTCGGATTAAGAGGATAAGCAATATTCATAATAACCTTGGGGTGTGAATTAATTTATACAGTCAGTAGTCAGTATTAAATTAATTACCCCAAATGTCCCGTTCAATACACACAAAGTGTACTAGCACAGAGAGTCGGAACAATAGATAATGCTATTATATGTTCCCCGTAATCAAGATAAACCTACTAAAACTCTGTACCACAGTCGTACTGATGGTATGTCCATTTCTATCTAAACTGTGAACATAAAACTTATATTCTACAAGAATCTAAAATCTGGTCTTCTTTGTGTAAGCCGTACTCTACACACCAAATTAAATACTATACAGAATATCGGACATCCATGCATAACAAATAAATGATATACATCTATTACTTATAGAGATTCTCATAAAATGAAAAATTAATTTTATTAAAAATAAAATTAAATACTAAAAACATGATTTTCAGTATGCCATCCCTAACAATCTCCCACTTATACTCAAAACCATGCTGCTATACATCTGACTCCCATGTTCTCAACATGACTATCAAAAGTCTTAGCTGGTAAGCTCTTTGTAAAGGATCTACAAGGTTGTCTCCTGATGTAAGCCCTATGTCTGACTGAAAATCTAAGTCTGTGTACCCCAAAAGGTACTAGACTATCAGCCTGGTAATCAACATATAATCCTTAGTCCTTTTCAAGTACTTGATTATATTCCTTACCACAGTCCAATGCTCTTGGCCTGGATTAGACTGATATATGCTAACCATGCCAACGGTAAAGCAGATGTCGGGTCCAGTGCAAAGTATAGCATACATGAGGCTTCCTACTACCGAAGCATAAGGAACCGCCTTCATCTTCTCTATCTCATCAGGTGTCATAGAACACTAATCCTTGGATAGAATGATTCCATGCCTGAAAGGAAGAAACCCTTTCTTGAAATCCTGCATGTTAAAGAGAGCAAGGATATCATCGATATACTTTGCTTGTGATAAGCCCAACATCCTTTATTTTCGATCTCGCATAAGCTTGATCCTAAGGATGTGACTGGCTTCTCCCAAATCCTTCATATCGAACTGCCCAGATAACCATACTTTAACCGTAGATAATGTCCCCACATCGTTTTCTATTGGCAAGATATCGTCTACATAAAGTACTAAAAAGATCACCACACTTCCGTCACACTTCTTGTACACACAAGACTCATTCGGACTTTGATCAAAATCATAAGATTTTATAGCTTGATCAAATCGAGTGTTCCAAGACCTCGATGCCTGCTTAAGTCCATAAATGGATCTCTTAAGCTTCCACAACATGTGCTCATGGCCCTTTGCAATGAATTCGTCTGGTTGTATCATATAGATACACTCGTTAAGACTTCCGTTAAGGAAAGCTGTCTTGACGTCCATTTGCTAGATTTCGTAATCGAAATGTGCGGCAATAGATAAGAGAATCCAGATAGACTTAAGCATGGCCACTGGCAAAAAGGTTTTCTCATAGTCGATTCCTTCTTTCTAAGTGAACCCTTTAGCAACAAACCTAACTTTAAAGGTATCAACCTTCCCGTCTACTCCTCTCTTCCTCTTGTAGATCCACTTGCATCCAATGGATTTTATCCCTTTTGGTGGTTCTACAAGTTTCCAGACCTGATTGGAATACATAGATTTCATCTCTGAATTCATAGCCCTTTTCCAAAGATCTGCATCTTTGTCTTGTAGTTCTTCATTGTAGTTACAGGGCTCGATATCCAGTTCTCTCGGGATCCTGTCAAAAGACTTTCCCAAGAACATATATCGGTCAGGTTGATGAACAATCCTCCCACTACGATGAGACACTACCTGTGTCTGTGTACTAGCAGTAACAGGCTGTGCATAATCTGAACCCTGTGTATCAACACCCTATTCTTGATTTGCACATGTCCCAATAATCCTCCCACTACGACGAGGTAATGAAATATCAGTGACTTGTGGTTCCTCTTCCATTCTACTAGCATTTCCTCTCAGTTTTTCCAGAACAATTTTGCTATTGGGCCTGTGGTCCATAATATAATTCTCTTCCCGAGAATTGGTGCTAACAATGACCTTCTGATCCTTATGATTGTAAAATAAACCACCTTTCGTTCTCCTTGGATACCCCACAAAGAAACAAACTTCTATCCTTGGTTCTGACTTACCCGCGTTCTCTTTCAGCACATGTGCTAGACACCCCCAAATTCGAATGTGTTTCAGACTAGGCTTACGCTCAGTTCACAATTCTGTGGGAGTATAAGGTACTGACTTTGAAGGTACCAAGTTCAGAATGTAAGCCGCTGTCCCTAAAGCGAGCCCCCAAAATGAACGTGGTAAACCAGAACAACTCATCATTGACCTTACCATCTCCATAAGAGTCATATTCATTTTTTATGCTACACCATTCTGCTGATGAGAGCTAGGTGCAGTCAACTGGGATGTAATCCTCTCTGATGATAAGTAGTCCTTAAACTCTCCAAAGAGGTATTTTTCGCCACGGTCGGATCGTAGTGATTTGATATTTTTACCCAGACGCTTCTCCGCCTCCGCCTTAAATTCTTTGAATTTCTTAAAGCATTCAGACTTACGATTTATCAGGTAAATGTATCAATACCTTGAGTAGTCATCAATGAAACTGACAAAGTACTCAAATTCACCTCTAACCCAGATTGTCATAGGACCACACACATCATAATGAACCGGCTCCAACGATTCTTTAGCTCTATAGCCTTTGGCCGAAAAGGGCCTCTTGGTAATCTTACCCTATAAGCAAGATTCACAGTCTGAAAGTGCCTCCACTTCAAATGAACTCAAAGGTTCATCTACTACCAGTCTATCTATCCTTTTTAGATTAATATGATCCAAGCGTAAGTGCCAAAGATACATTTAGTTTATTAAAGAATAAAACTTTCTCTTATATGGTAAATTAGATGTGTTATTCATTTCAATTAGTTGCAGTGTATGAGAGATTGGAGTAATAATATAAAGATTATCCACCAATGTATCAGAACAGATAACCCGTTTATTATCCTTAATAACCACAGAGTTATTAAAATAAACAAAATATTCGTCTTTAGCCAATCTAGAAACGAAAACTAAGTTCCTTCTAATGGCAGGTACATAAAGACAATCTCTTAATATTAAAATCCATTCTCTACCAAAACTATGAGTAACATCTCCTACTGCAACTGCTGTTACCTTTGGATTATTGTCCATATGCAGATAAATCTCTCCATCACTAAGTTGTCGGGTTTCTTAGAACCCCTGCAATGAATTGTAGACATGATTAGTGGCTCCCGTATCTACACACTAGGTACCGGTAGATAACACCACTAAACATATTTTCACAACTAGTGAACAGAAATTACCGTGTTTGTTCTGCCTTCTGAGAAATAGTGGACATAATTTTTTCCAGTGTCGGGTCTAGTTGCAGGAAAAATATCTTCCCTTCGACTTTTTCACACTAGTCCGTGGCCCACTACCTACCCTGAAAAATGTGTCTCCCTATTTTTGAACATTTTTCTTCTTCATGCCTTTCGGCCCCGAGTAAGAACCTTTTTCTGAAACAGACACATTTTCTGGTATTGAAAGAATACCATTTGTAGTTAAAGCTATATCTAAGTTATATTTTCTGTCAACATAATTTGGTCTCGTAAGTTTGTTTTCTTTGAGTATTAAAGCGAGTGGGTTGAAATCCATTTTAATCCTGAGAATCACATAATTAAAAAAAATCATTAATTATGATGAGCAAAATTTTGAATTTATTTTAATTTGGTTCCATCTACTATTTTAAAATTAATTCGCCAGTAGCCTGGTAACCTGTGAATAGCATGTCATATTGGGTGGACATCTACTATCCATCATAAGACCAGACAAACCAATTCTTTTTAATTTTACTATCTAGGCAACTAACCATGCCAAGTAAAATTAAATAGCTGACATAGTTTCGGTTCAGTATATAATAGCAGTGACTCAGTTGGAGAGGATACTATTATATACATCTAAGTGTTAACCATCACCTAATTCCAAATTAATCGCTTCGCAATGAACCATTCAGTTGAAGAAGTAATCCACACTAACAATTATCCAGAATTATCCCTAAAGGAAGTTTGCACTGACGATACCGCAATTAATCTGTCCGTTGGGGAAGAAAGGGTTACTGCCGACATGCAGGGTTTAACTGCATCGCCTACAAACTAGTGATGGAAATCGCGAAATTTATCTGTGAATAAATTTTCTCTCCCACTTATATTTTTAAAATATTTTTGAGGGTTATAAAAATTCGTTTAATTAAAATAAATTTATTAATTTTGAAAGCCACACGATCTGAAAGAATCAAATATCTTTCCGTATACACGATTTCAAATATTCTAGTTTATCAAACCATCTTTCGAAAGTCACACGATCTGAAAGAATCAAGCATCTTTCCGTGTATACGATTCCAAATGTTCTGATTTATCAAATCATATTTTCGTGTTTAAATGCGTAACAAATAAAATTTAATAAATGCACAGTTTTTTCTCCAACTTTTCAGCTAATGTAGTGATTAAATATATTTATTTATTTTATTTTCTATTTCACATTTTTCAAAAAATAATAATTTGTTTTGATTAAATATTTTTTTATTTAATTAATTCAAAATTCGGAATTAATTCTCACATTTTTCAAAGATATCCGATTTTTTTTAAAAATCATCTTAAATATGATATTTTGTAAAAAAATAAAATTTCTAAAATTTTTCATTTAATGAAAATTAATTAACTAAAAAAAACTTGCTTTTATTTTTAATTATGAAATATTTTAATTAAAACCGAATATTCGAATCAATTAAATTAATAGGATAAATAAAATCAATAATTTTTATCCACGCAATTAAAATATATTAAATACAAGATAAATATAAATATCGATTTTATGATCCGATTAAAACTCTTAAAGAGTTTTATAATCCTGTTTAAGATAGGCTTTCAGTATTTCAGTTGCTGTTTCAGCTTTTTTGGTTGCGTTAGAATTTCTCGAAAGTTGTAGTCTTCCGTCTCGGTAGTGTTTTAAAAAATAAAACACCTAGAATTACTCCAAATAGCTGCCCAAACTGTTTCGAAAATTGCCACAATTAGGATTGCTTTTGCGCTAAAACCGGTTGTTGGAAGTTGACGAAACTGATTGGAATCCTTTTGCAACACAGTTTTCTTGCTTAAATCATGGAAAATCGATGGTTTAGTGAAGCTTGGGAAAACCACTGTTGCGCCATTGGCTTCTTGCGCCTGGGCTATTGCTGCGGTTTGTAATTCCACTAAAGCTTTGCAATTCGGTGCTTGGAAAACCGTGCCCTGTGCACCACTGTTATCCGCCTCAGCTTAGGATTGCGCACTGTTGTGTGCACTTGGAGAAGGGAGCCACTGCCGCGCCTTGTGCTTGCAAACTGCCGTGCACAGCGCCTCCTGGTGATTGGCGATTTTGGGAATTGCTTGGAAGGAATTGCTTTGGGCGCTTACTGCCCATGGTTTGGAAACCACTGCTAGACGACTGTTTGCTTTTGTTTGTTGGCTTGGAAAACAGCTTGGGATGTGCGCTTGGGCTTAGCGCCGAGCATTGGCCGGTCTTACGCCGGCGGCCACTTTTTTTATTTTTTTTATTAAAAAAAATATGTTTGGCCAAAAAAAATTACCGCAGCTTAAAATCACCGTAACCACCGCTGGTTGCCACCGCCAACCACCGCTAACCACCGCCGTTTGCTCCACCATACCTGTTCTTTTTTTTTTCTTTCTAATAAACTAGAAAAAAAAACTTAAAGAACATAAAAAAATTACATCGAAACCTATATCCCGTAGACTCACATTCGATCTAAAAAATAATTAATCTAACACAGTCAACCCCCGTGGTTAAAAATTAATTAAATCATCATCCATTCAAACCATTCAATCAAATATAAAAAAATAGATGATCATAAAATCGGGATTAGAACGCCTGCAAAACAAAGTTAGCACAGTTCTAAATCCATCCGGCCCCGATAACCGTAAACAAAAAACAAAACGGCCATGACACCAATTTGTTGGAGGCAATACTGCCAAGATCATTATTTTTGTGAAACGATTTTCGGTAAAAAAATAACTGGACGGTCAAACGCCGAAACAAGCTCGAGATAAAAATTTTGACGAAGAACGATCAAATTAAAACCCGTGCAACCAAAGTTAATTTAGAAGAATACCTTTTGCAGATCTAATCTTCAACTACGATTTGATTCCGAGTTGAAGCTCCGGTTAAATCTTCTACTGTATTTCCTTATGCGATCCTCAAACGTAGTGTGGGTTACGATCCTTTAGAACTTGTACCGACAGAATCCCGATATATTTTTTAAGTCTTGAAAAACAAAAATAATATATCAAGAATGATATGAAAATCATCTGAAACTGGTTCAGCCTACCCGCATATATATAGGACTACAGCAGGGACCTGGGGAGTAATTATGAGTAAGACTTCCAGTAGAACACAAATGCCTACGGGCAGTTTCTGCAATTATGAAAAGATTCAGCGATTTTTGTAATTTTCATAAAAATACTGAATTACAATTCACACCACTAAAGAACTATAATTGCACTCTGACCCATAATCTCAAGACCTTCTTGCAT
>JAOTRH010062902.1:0-18483 GCA_034768845.1 Heliamphora exappendiculata
TGTTTGCCTAACCGTCCTCTGCGCTTCGTTCTTCTTTGCTTGCCTACACGGCCCTGAACCATGTAAGGACCCACAAACGGCACCAGTATTGTTTGTGTTGGAATAATGTCTTCAATGGGTCCAGTGGCCACCATCGTAGGAAGCTTTAGAGTAGGCAATACAGAAGACGACTCGATAGACGAGCCAATATGGATCGCCATACGAGGAGAGCGCCGTAGGACTTTGATCGGGGATATCGGCCCTGTCACCTAGAAGGACAGGGGGTGAGCGTGAATGTATCTTTTCTTCCATTTCAACATTCTTCATTTCAATGTCCGAACTATGCAGATCAATAGTGTAAAATACACCAAGGCTAGGAGTGGCCATGGGCGTGGGCGTGGGCGAGGGGATGAAGTCCTCAATGGCCTGTTCAAACTGTCCTGATGCACTAGGAGGCACCAATTCCTGCTTCAATTTGTTGAGTGCATCATGTAGTGAGGTTGACAACGCACCCATAGAGTCTTTCATGTGATTGGAATATTCGTTGAGGTTCTGCTCGATCTTGGACACATGCGCTACCACTTGTCGTACTTCAGCTACCACTTCTCGTACTTTAGCTTCAATTCTGGTTTGAATTTCTTTGACTTTCTCGTCTACTCTTCCCCCATCTTCCCCCACACTCTTCGCTCTAAAACCACCCGACTCAACCTTCAATGCAACCTGTTACAAAATGGTGAACGAGTTTAGTAAAGAAACATAAATATTGCTTATGGTAGAGTACTTTTACGGGTATCTAAAAATATCAATACAATATTTTGTTAACTTACTTTCTCACTATCTTTAAATCCCAAGTTGCCTAATGATTTCATTCTGGACGAAATCTCCTTGTCTCCCCAGTATTGGAGATGAAGTGTAGGTCTCTGCCTCCATGGGATGGAGAATTGTCTTGCGGGTGTGCAACTCTCAAAGTAAAAAAGCTGTACAATTCATATAGCAATTAGGAGACGTTAGATTGGTTACTTACACATGGGATCAAATTTATGGACGAACGATTGAAGGAGAAAGGAGAAGACGAACAAAAAGGCTAAGAAATACGTACCATGAGGAATAGCAGGCAACCCTTAAGGCCCTGTCATCCTTTGTCTTTGAACGTGCGAACCCCCTCTATGAGGAAGTCCAACACGAAATGGCTCCAATTATAATGACTGATCACGGAGATATCTACCAAGGCGTGTAGATATCTCCGATTCACTCCCATATCAGAAGTTGGGCATAATATGGCCCCAAGTAGGTACAACACCATCTTTCGGCAGAACATGTCATCAGCAACCTCCATTGCGCTCAACTTGGCTTTTAACTATTTTAGTGCGATTGAACCGGCCTTACTGATCCCAACTGACATACACAAGTCGTGTATCTCAGTATGAACAGATTTGATTGGCACAGCCTCCCCATCGCTTAGCAACCCAAGAATATTGTGAACGTCCAAGGGTGTAACCAAGATCAATCCCATGGACGTCCAAGGTCACCGTGGATGGGTTGAACATCTCCAATAACCATTGACAAAGTTGTCTTGGCAACTTTGTACAATGTAAGTGGAGGAGGCTGCCAAACCCCATGTCCTTACATGCTTGAAATTGCGTGGGCCGTAGGCCTTGTAGGGTGACATACAAGGAGTTCAAAGCGATCCGTATCGTAATCGATGCCTACATAAAACATTAAAAAAAGGCAATGAGAACGTAGGAGATGGGGCATTGGTTACTAAAAAGTATAATACATATAACTATGCTAAACCCAACACGATATTCAATTACCTTTGGAGACTTGATCGAAGGAACCTCGGCCTTCTCTACCTCATATCGCTTCGAAGCAACCTTTGCTAACTTCTCATATTTCACATTCTCACCTTTTGAAAGCACCTTCCACTTCTTCCCCACTTCACGCTTAAACTATGAGAATTAACCATCACATAACAATACTTAAACATAAAACGCGTGAAACTAATAAAGTTTAGCATCACCATAGAAGCAACGAAGATAATACCTCAACACCTAGAACGTCGGTGGATGACTGTTGTTTTCTCTTCGTGCATTTGTCTCGACTACATCCATAAGCAGGGGTGAGGCATTTATATGACAACAAATAAATGGTATCTAACATGGAAATATATTTACAAATCTTACTAAAAATAAATCCATGGGCCACAAGGTCGCTTAGGGATTGTGTGTTCTCTCTTTTTTTCCATATGAGCTGTAAAACAAACAATATACATTCATTGGTAAGTTATTTGAAGCAAAAACAAGGAAGACATACGTCCTTTTTCCCCTCTCAGATCTAATATTTCTAACCCAAGCATAAAGGCTGCTCTAATATTTTAATGAAATCACTCATGCATTCCAATAATTAATCTTCCTTGGTCCACTTTCATTGGTTATTATTCATGCATGTCATAAAGAAATGAGCTAACAATATAAAAGAGTTAGAATTCATGCTGTCTTCATTTTTGTATGAACTTTTATGTAGAACAGCTTATGTGACAGGGTTAAATATAAAGTATACGTACATGGGAAGAACGATATTGTGTGGTAGGCATATTAAATTATTCAGATCGCATTCCATAAATCAATAATTCAGTTATAAAAACTTCACCAAATATATGTCCAATTTTGTAGTTACATATTACATTACTCAACTTAATGACAAACTTCTTGAAGCAGGGGTGTTTGTGAAGCAATGACATGTCAAACAAATTGTTTAATCATTATGTCATCACACTTAATGGTTATAATCGGGACTTTTTTTCATTTTTTATTGTAAAAAATTATGATCCAATTGTATACTCTGTAGTTACAAACAAATATCTACTCTACATTTTACAAATACTTGTTCATAATGTTATAGCTGAAAAGATGTGAATATAACATACAGCAGATTTTACAAAGACTTGTTCATAATGTTAACTTATAGGTAGGAGTAGTAATAATTGTGTTCGTTGATTTAGCACCAAATGCTACAAGAAAAAACTAATAATCACACCTATTTATGCCATGTCTAAAACAAATTATGTGCAGCCCTTTTATAATGATTGCAAAATATGGAAAATGATACCTTCAACTGTAGTCCTTCAAGTGTAGTTCCTATTCTATCTTGCTTTTTTTCAGAAATAGTAGGTTTCTATCCTCAGCTTATTTTGTTATGCTCTAAGTTTAAGTTGTAGGAACTTGCGTTAAATATTATCCAATTTGACACTTCTAAGTTCTAGGTCTTTACACTAATCAACTCCTTGCAAGCTTCTTGAACCTCATCATTGTTTTTGCGTTTTTTAACTATGAGAACTTGATTAAGGCATTCTAGAGCCTTTCATCAAGATCTAGAACTTATTAAATAACGGTCATCTAGGTCTTTAATGCGTTATTTAATAAGTTCTAGTTGTTGATGAAGGCTCTAGAATACCTAAATCAAGTCCTCTTAGTTAAAGAACGTAAAAACAATGATGAGGTTCAAGAAGCTCGCTAGGAGTTGATTAGTGTAAAGACCTAAAATTTAAAAGTATCAGATTGGATAATATTCAACGCAAGAGCCTACAACTTAAACTTACAGCATAACAAAATAAGCTGAGGATAGAAACCTACTATTTCTGGAAAAAAGCAAGAATAGGACGGTGGAGAGGGCTTGGGCAAGCACGGTGAGCGTCAGAGAGGGAGAGAAATTGAGATTGCGAGAGGCCAGAAGCCATAGGCCGAGGTGTTGATTTGAACGGCAAGAGTGCGAGAGGTGAGAGGGCGACAATGTCAGAGGCGCCAAGCTCAGTCACTTTCTTTCCTCAGTGAGGTGATGCTCTGCCTTATAGCCACGCTCACCTCTGCCTCACATGCCTGTCTAACCGTTGGATAATTGTGTTCGTTGATTTAGAACCAGATGCTACAAGCAAAAACCAATAACCACACCTGTTTATGCCATGTCTAAAACAAATTGTGTGCAACCCTTTTATAATAATTGCAAAATATGGAAAATGATACCTTCAACTGTAGTCCTTCAAGTGTAGTTCATATTCTTGTCAATTTTTTCAAAAAATAGTAGGTGTATATACTCAAAACTATTTTGTTATGCTCTAAGTTCTAGGCTCTTTAATTGAATATTATCCAATTTGACACTGGTAAGTTCTAGATCTTTACACTAATCAACTCCTTCCGAGCTTCTTAAATTTCATCATTGCTTTTGCGTTCTTTAACTATGAGGACTTGATTCACGCATTCCAGAGCCTTTCATCAAAACCTAGAACTTATTAAAGAACGGTCATCTAGGTCTTTAATGCGTTATTTAATAAGTTCTAGGTGTTGATGACAGCTCTGGAATGCCTCAATCAAGTCCTCATAGTTAAAGAACGCAAAAGTAATGATGAAATTCAAGAAGCTCGAAAGGAGTTGATTAGTGTAAAGATCTAGAACTTAGTAGTGTCAAATTAGATAATATTCAATGAAAGAGCCTAGAACTTAGAGCATAACAAAAAGGTCATTTTGAGTATATACACCTACTATTTCTAAAAAAAGCAAGAATGGGACAGTGGAGACGGTTAGAGCAAGCACAGTGAGCGTCAGAGAGGGAGAGAAACTGATATTGCGAGAGGTCAGAGGCTAGAGAGAGATTTGAACAGCGAGAGAAGAAAAAAGAGAGGGCGGCGATGTCAGAGGCGCCGAGCTCGGTCACCAACAACCTCAGTGAGGTGATGTTATGGTTTATAGTAACGCTCGCCTCTGCCTCACACGCCAGTCCAACCGTTGGATGATTGAAAGAAATTATAACCATTGAATCTTCACGTAACCAAACAAAAGCAAAGAGAACATTAAATCTTCACTTAAATAACACTCATCCAAAATTATTATTATCCATTATCATTCATGTAATTACCATCCATTCTAGATAATAATTAAAAAAGATTGAAGCTCATAAACAAAACGTTCATTTGTATAATTTATTCCACAACTAGAAATTTGCATTATTTTCAATAGCTATACTATCAATTAATGTATTTATATGCCACTTGACCAAATAGAATCCACATTCTAAATCACACATGCCCTCCCAGTGGAACTAATTAAGATTGTATGTAGCTGTAGCAAATATTTTCAATTTACTTGCTTAACTAAGATATCTAACATTATAAACTCTAGCAACACTATCATGTAATCAGTAAATAGTTTATCGATAACCTTCAAAACCTCTCGTAATATGTAATCAACAAAAGCATTGAATAATCATGGGAAATTGACATACACTAAACACAAAAATTGATGTCTTTTCTTCATTAACACCCTATAGTCCAAGCCCTTCAATCTAGCCGAGGAAGAAAAACCCTATAACTTCTTCAAATTGGAATCCACAAGATGAAGAATAAAGAAGGCTAAAGAATGTGAAGGAGGAGAAGCATAACAACGACTCACTGCCCACTAACAAACTCCATGGTTTATCCCATCTTAACCACATCCCGGTTCACTCACTTGACTCCAATTTATAGACTCCTCAACATTATTTAGAAGCACCCCAATGACACCTCAAAAACTAAAATTCTTTAAACCCTAAGTTACAAGAACTGCAACAATAACACACATAGAAAATTACAATAATAAATCAGGCCATCACTCCACCATTTGTTTAAAAAAATTCACGAGAGACTCTATTACATTAAATGTTACGTCTAACACTTCTCCTTTTAAAAGGAGATGATTACTACTAGTATCAATTACGGCAATCATATGTACTACCATAAAAGCGATTTGCCCTTAGTGTCCGATTGATCTTCAACGTATAACAATGTGTTAAACTACTTCAACAAGTTTGCACGTGAGATGTCCAACAATGGACAGCCACATATAACATTAAGCACAAATTAGTAAAAAAATAACCCACTTGTTGTTTGTCTAACCAGTAGGGATTTCAGTGTTAGGGATTTCGTAAATTTTGTGTCATGCGCTGGGTAAAAGGTTTTAGATGAGCTTTGAGTGGCAACGAAGGACTTTCTTTCTTAAGTGAAGTTTTGAGGAGAGGACTAGTTCTGAATCCTATAGTTCTATCTCAAGTTTAATTGGAGGTCCCACCATGGAAAATAACCCAATTATATTTCTCTATTTCTAGATGGGTGGATTTTTTTCCAATGATGTTAATGGAGTTGGAGTTGTGACTTGTGAGTGCGATGGAAATGCTTATCTCGTTACTCTATCCATTGTATGCTTGCATAATTTATAACTACTACTGTGCAAGGAACACAATAGAAGTATAGACCAAATAATCTTAGGAACTTCAGGTGCAACCGTTGCAAATTATAATCATACTCTCTAGTTGAAGTATTTTATGAAACATGTATTAGACGTAGAAATTTGTATACACAAAGGAGATCAGACAAAATGTATTTGTAAGGAGGGTTCTAGTTCAGTACATCACATAGAAAGAAGAAAATGAAACCAAAATAACTATTGCTGATATGAGGCACAGATAACTTTCGTTCTTCCCTTCGTCTCTTCTATCGAAGAGTGTTCGTCAAATCTTGAAAAGACAAAACTGGTGCGCATTAAAGGAATCCAATTCTCTAGTTTGTACAGCTCTGTTATAAGTTTTACTGGCCTCACACACTAATCAACTAACGTTGAGGGTGTAATTAGAGCTACAGCGTAACACCATGTACTAAAGACTAAAAATAAAATAAGTTATATCAATCAACAAATCACGCATGCAATTTTTGGGAGGTATTACAATTTAATGTAGTGTATAATATAGAAAGGTAGGTTGATTAATAAAAATTTAACGCATCCACTAGCAAGTAGGTAGAGGTTACTCTTCAAACATACCACTTCAATCAACCGAGCAAAAGTAATTTTATTTTTCTTATTTTAGAGATAAGAAAATAAAATAAAGAAAAAAAAAAGAAACTTCCATTCAGTCTAGAAGTTCTACACACAACCAATGATTTTTTTTTTTTGTTAACCATAGGATTACATATATCACGATCTCCCACTGCTTTAGAGGCTAAGATTTTTATCCCAACCAAAAAAACAGGGAAAAACGATTTAAGCCCTTTCTCTTTCATGTGCCAATTGAAATAGGGCCGTTATGCAGCTTACACTTGCACTTCCAAGATGTCCACACTACTATTTTACATTTTGAAATGTATCATAGTAAAAAATCAACCTGCATAAGATTCTAATGGGATAAAACCATTACATAACGGCATTAAATAACATTTTGACTGGCTTTTAAAGCATTGGGCAACACATAGAAATTCAACCAAAAACTTCAAATTAAAAGTTGTTTCGACACCAATTAAACCATTACGTAACTGCCATTACATAATATTTTGACTGGTTTTGAAAGCAACGGACAACACACGGTAAATCAACTAAATACTTCAAAATTACAAATGCTAGGTGTTTGTTCATCCAAAGAGTGGGAAAGAAAATGGGTGTAGAACTTGGGAAGCAGTGGCTCCTATATTTTCTCGTACTAAAGTGAAAACACAAGTAAAGTTTTAACTTAAATTTGGGATTGCTAATCGAAATACAAAAGAATTTATTTAAAATATAAAACATTGTAAAAAATAAAAAAAATAAGCTAATAAAGAACGTAAAAGCAATGATGAGGTTCAAGAAGCTCGTAGGGAGTTGATTAGTTTTTCCATTGTTATCGCATTTTACTTTTGAAATTAACATTCACAAGTAGAATTGAGAATTACAAGGATTTGGCATTTTTATTAAAGCATTATATATGAAGCTTCTATTATTGTCATTTAGAAGTGTAAATGTATTCTAAACTTTCGCTTTATCATCGTGTTGAACTGTGTTGTCTAAAAAACATTTGCCTACATTGGGAATAAATCGAACTATAAAGGAGCTTTGTGTTAATCTCACTCCAATTTTGGCTGTCGATTTTACCTAGGACTTTTACAGTGCCTAAGTTGCCATTGAATTTTTATGGAGTTAATAGTTTTTGGTGGATGTGACTACTCAGTTCTTAATATTGGTTGGTTATATGCGCTTATGTTATGTACATCTTTAGAGTTTTGTCCCTCAGCCCACCCACCCCTAAAACAAATAGTTGCAGGGTGTGTAACACGGTGTTCGATGTATTTAGAATTATGAACTTAATGGTTATAGCTAAAAAGATGTGAATATGACTTAAAGCAGATTTTACAAATACTTCTTCATAATGTTAACTTATAGGTAGGAGTAGTACTAATTGTGTTCGTTGATATAGCACCAGATGCTACAAGAAAAAATCAATAACCACACCTGTTTATGCCATGTCTAAAACAAATGATGTGCAGCCCTTTTATAATAATTGGAAAATATGAAAAATGATATCTTCAACTGTTGTCCTTCAAGTGTAGCTCCTGTCATATTCTTGCTTTTTTTCAGAAATAGTAGGTTTCTATCCCCAGCTTATTTTGTTATGCTCTCAGTTTAAGTCCTTCAAGTGTAGACAACACAGTCATCCACCGACGTTCTAGGTGTTGAGGTATTGTCTCTGTTGCTTCTATGGTGATGCTAAACTTTATTAGTTTCACGCATTTTATGTATAAGCATTGTTATGTGATGGTTAATTCTCATAGTTTAAGCGCGAAGTGGGAAAGAAGTGGAAGGCGCTTCCAAAAGGTGAGAAGGTGAAATACGAGAAGTTGGCAAAGGTTTCTTCGAAGCGATATGAGGTGGAGAAGGCCGAGGTTCCTTCGATCAAGTCTCCAAAGGTATTTGAATATCGTGTTGGGTTTAGCATAGTTATATGTATTATACTTTTTAGTAACCAATGCCCCATCTCCTATGTTCTCATTGCCATGTTTTGTTGTTTATTGTAGGGATCGATTACGACACGGACCGCTTTGAACTCCGTGTACGTCACCCTACAGGGCCTGCGGCCCGCGCAAGTCCAAGCATGTAAGGAGATGGGGTTTGGTGGCCTCCTCCACTTACATTGTACAAGGTTGCCAAGACAACTTTGTCAATGGTTAGTGGAGATGTTCGACCCATCCACGGTGACCTTGAACATCCATGGGAAGAAGATCTTGGTTACACCCATGGACGTTCACAACATCCTTGGGTTGCCATGCGATGGGGAGGTCGTGCCAATCAAATCTGTTCATACTGAGATACACGACCTGTGTATGTCAATTGGGATCAGTAAGGCTGGTTCAATCGCACTAAAACAGTTGAAAGACGAGTTGCGCACCATGGAGGTTGCTGACGACATGTTTTGCTGGAAGATGGTGTTGTACCTGCTTGGGGCCATCTTATGCCTAACTTCTGATCTGGGAGTGGATCGGAGATATCTACACACCTTTGTAGATATCTCCATGATCTGTCAATATAATTGGAGCCGTTTCGTGTTGGACTTCCTCATAGAGGGGGTTCACACGTTCAAAGACAAAGGACGACGGGGCCTCAAGGGTTGTCTGCTATTCCTCATGGTACGTCTTCCTTAGATGTTTTGTTCGTCTTCTCCTTTCTCCTTCAATCGTTCTTCCATAAATCTTATCCCATGTGTAAGTAACCAATCTAACGTCTCCTAATTGCTATATGAATTGTACAGCTTTTTTACTTTGAGAGTTGCACACCCGCAAGACAATTCTCCATCCCATGGAAATCGAGACCTACACCCCGTCTCCAATACTGGGGAGATAAAGAGATTTCGTCACGGATGAAATCATTGGGTAGCTTAGGATTTCAAGCTACTGAGAAAGTAAGTTAAGTTAACAAAATATTGTATTGATAATTTCAATTACCCGTAAAAAGACTCTACCATAAGCAATATTTATGTTTTCTTTACTAAACTCGTTCACCATTTTGTAACAGGTACCATTGAAGGTCGAGTCGAGGGGTTTTAGTGCGAAGAGCGTGGGGGAAGATGGGGGAAGAGTAGACGAGAAACTCAAAGAAATTCAAACCAAAATTGAAGCTAAAGTACGAGAAGTGGCAGCTGAAGTACAACAAGTGGTAGCGCGTGTGTCCAAGATCGAGCAGAATATCAACGAATTGCCCAATTACATGAAAGGCTCGATGGATGCGTTGTCGACCTCACTACATGCTGCACTCAACAAATTGAAGAAGGAATTGGTGCCTCCCCGTGCACCAGGACAGTTTGGACGGGCCACTAAGGACGTCATCCCCTCGCACACGCCCACGCCCACGCCCACGCCCACGCCCATGGCCACTCCTACCCTTGGTGCATTTCACACTATTGATCCGCATAGTCCATACATTGAAATGAAGAGTGTTGAAATCGAAGAAAAAGATACATTCACGCTTGCCCACCTGTCCTTCCAGGTGACAGGGCCGAGAAGGCCGAAGAAAATCCTACGGTGCACCCCTCGTACGACGATCCATATCGGGTCATCTATTGAGTCATCTTCTGTGTTTCCTACTCCCCAGCTTCCTACAACAGTGGCCACTAGACCCATTGAGCGCATAGAACCAATTTCTACAATACCTGTGCCATATGCGAAGATTTACATGGTTAAGGGCAGTGTAGGCAAGCAAAGATGAACGAAATGCAGGGGAAGGTTAGGCAAACAATCAACTTTCAAGGTAACAAATTACAAACCTGCACATTACTGATATAATAGTGTTTATATAGTGGGTATATAATTAAATACCAAACATTTATTATATGCATATAACTCCCCCGCTTTCATCATGAAAATAGACAGCGATCGTGGTGAAGCAAGATACTGCACAAAAGATGATAAACGAAGTACCACTTTCGCCCTTGGAGACTCACGTCGCAATATACATCTTTGACACGATGTTGTCGGCAAGCTTGTATCCCACATAATATGATTAGTTTATATTCAAAATATGTGTTTCTTTTTGATGAGTTGTTTACTTTGGGTTCTATAGGGAGGTGTTGATTGAAACAACCATGGACCACGTGAGGCGACAGGACTTGTTGACACTACGGCCAAGAGAATGGTTAAAAGTGATGCAGTGAGTATCTATATTTCTTGTTTTGTGATGTTCATCCTCATTCATCTGTTAATTACCATAACTTAATTCCAAATCCTGATATCATTACTTGTGTCGCCGTCAACAAAACCACCCTTCAACAAGAGCATAGTCCGGACGGACTATGGACAAATTGGTTTTTGCCTACTTATGTAGTGGTATGCATCGTATCAATTAAATTTTCATACAATGTTTGCATTGATAGCTTCGGGTTTATGTTGTATATAACCTTATTATTATGGTTTGTGTTTTCATAGCAAATGATATTGAGTGGGAATGCGAAGCCAAACTTCATTATGTCGTCATATTTTGGCATGCATCGCTATACTGGCCGCCTAGTGGCATGGGAACGGGTAATATTCTATGATCATTAGGCTATGTGGCTTGCTACAACAATGCATTCTCATTCTCATATATTTCGTACAAATCTACATTCCTATAAACGACAATGGCCAACATTGGCACATGGCCATCATCGGCATGCGCCAACAAGTGGTCTACATTTTTTTTGGTAATTAATTATAACATAAAAAATAAAAAATACAAATTTTCAAGGGGCATACCCCAAGTAATTACATGAGTAACCAGTAGGAAAACCTCCTATAACATAGAAAACCCAACTCCCCGCCGAACCGACGGAGGGACCTAACAAAAAATCATATTCCATGCACAACCTGCATGGATAGAAAATACCAACATATACACCAATCTAGCGAAAAGAACTGGTCACCCAACACAAAAAACAAATTTCTACTGAAGCTTGGCTCCTCAAAAGCTCCAAATCTCAGCCAAGAAATGACCTACTCACCTAAGAAGATTTGCCAAAGAACCTCTATAAAGATAAGAGAATAACTAGACCTCCATGCTCATGAGGGGTTTGTCCTCTAACCAATCAGGTAAACTGACGTAGTCTGAGCAAGCGAAGAAAGAAATCTCCACAGCCAAATAACGGCTCTGACAAAAAAGCTTCCAAAGATCAAACCACAGGTCCAAAGAACAGCCGAAAAGGAACCATCAAAGGTCTATGAGTAAAGTACCAGGGGTAGATGGGCCCCTAGCCAGCCAAAAGAAGCAACGACAGAGCAACCTGAGAAAACTCCAGCTTAAAACTGGCCAACATAAATTACCAACCTATCCTGCGCACAGGGTCGCCAAACATAAGCGGTGGGAGACCCTTATAAGTCAGCAATAAGTAATGGGCAGAACATCCTCAGAGAATCCGAATAAGAGAAACCTAAGCCATCCCAAAAGAAACTCAACCATCGGATTCAGACGAAGCAGGCCATCAACTAGAACCCCACTCAAAGAACCACCAAGACCCCACCATAGATACCCAGCTAGAAGTTCAGACAGATCCTCATCTAACCCAAAACAACCTCAACTCCTCAATTAAGTCAACACACACCACGGCTGCAATGGAGGAAAGATAAGATATAAGAAAGCTCGAGAAAGAAAGAACCCAAAAGAACTTTTAACGGGAGGTACCAGTGAACCATCCAAAGAAACCTTAATTCAGATGTACCCATTTATACAATCTCGGGCCAAAAAAATTGGGCCCACTCATTGGCCCAACTCTGCACAATAAACGCTGAATTAATCACCAATTAATTACAAATAGACACGATTCTCCAAAGCAAAAAAACCCTTGATCTAAATTAATTAACTCGCAATTCAACTTCCATGGCAGTCCGATTTATGATAGGGTTCATCACTCCACGTACCCGGATCCCACACACCTGCTTTTACACCGAACCCAAATGCGTGTGAAGCGCCTGGATTTACACGTGGATCCCACTCACCGTCCAGCACAATAGAGGATCCAACTTTGCCCGCGGGGCCCACCTCACAAACGGGTCCCACTAGCAACAATAATAACGGGTAGTGTATCAGTAAACCGTGAGCAGCCCCCCGGTATTGCAAACCACCGATAGCCTGTACCAACCTGATGACAGCCCACGGTTTTGATAAACAACTCTGGACAAGCCAAAGCAACGCCACAACCCCGACACCTGCACTGCTCCCACAGCTAGCTTCCACTAATCAACATCATATCTCATCATTTCAGAAGGTTATAATCCCACGCGCACCTAGGGCGCGGCTCTACATTCATCTTCCTCCTTCGGAACACCTTTACTCCATAATGTACCATGAAACTCAACCAAAACAGTCCAGAAAACACCAGTGCCACTATCCTATTCGAGGAGATATCACCATGAAGCTTCGAACAACTCTCAAGCAACACGGTATGGATTCAAACCGAGCCAGATTCAGAAAAAAGCCAGATCCAGATCCACGCTCAGCTTGAACCAGTGGGCATCCATGAAAATGGCGGCAAAGCTTAAACCCGATAGAAATATAATCCA
Organism: Heliamphora exappendiculata; assembly: GCA_034768845.1. Classification (NCBI taxonomy): domain Eukaryota; kingdom Viridiplantae; phylum Streptophyta; class Magnoliopsida; order Ericales; family Sarraceniaceae; genus Heliamphora; species Heliamphora exappendiculata. Next base: position 13,328 of record JAOTRH010062902.1, read on the forward strand.
TGGATAGCACTGTAACAAACAACTCCGGCCTTCTGAACATTGCGCATACATCCAGAAAAAAACCAGAGGGCTTTATCCACCCAAATAGCAAATTCCAAATGTAAAAAATTCAACTCCATTAACAAACTGGGGGATTTCACCGACCAAAATCGGTAGTCTGATATATCCGAGTACAATGTTCGGATATTCACCATCAAAACACCAAAATGCAACTTTAGGCCGGTAAGCATCCAAGCTAATACCATAATCCGAGTTACATGTTCAGATAAAATACCCGTGGACGATCAACTATAATGGAAGACCCAAGTATAGCGTTTAATCAACAGAAACGGAAAAATAACATACCGTGCCTTATATTCACCCACCATTACCGTGGGACTGGATCCGGAGGCATTTAAAACGGAATCCACCGTTGACGCCTTGGGGAGAGCTTTCTCTAGAGAGAGAAGCTCTCCCCCTTTCAAAGCTCAAGTGGTCTATATTTTAGACTCATTTCCTTCGGCAATGCGAAACCTCGGCTGGGAGAAGTCGGTAAGAACTCTAGTTAGTATACTCTCATATTTTCATGTCTAGTAGTTGTTACTATTTATGTCCAATGACGTTCTCATGCTTTCATCTACGTGCAGGTTTGCTTCTTTTACGGGGTCTTACCTATGTACATCTATAGTGATGGGGTCCCTGTTCCTAGTACAAACAACTTTTCAATCTGTCGACTCGAATGGATGCCACGACAACAGAATGGGTTTGTTTCATGTTAAACTTTTTGGCATTCCTCATATAGTCTTGTCTTATAATGCGATCGCATATGTAATGTAGGTATGACTGTGACATGCACGTCCTAAAATATTATGAGTGCCAACATTTGGATGAGTCTGACGCTCCAAAGGTACCCAAATTGTGCTAAAGTATTGAAATTATTTACAGAAATCTAAGTAGTCTGATATGTAACTTATTTATTCATTTCCATATTCGTATGTAGTTGGTGTTTGATTCGGAAGTTTCAAGGAAGAGGCTAGCGGTGGACCTTATTCTTAAAACGCATAACAAGCATAGGTCAACTGTACTTGAGAAGATATATAAAAAGTGGCCCGGCCTAGCAAAGAGACGCGCATGATCGTAAAAATACAAAGATCTTTCCCATTCTCTTGTTGTCGTAGTAGTCGTGATTGATGTCTTGGGATTGTTTATGCTTTGTACTCGTTATGTAATAACCGTCATTCACCAACATGTGGGATTGTTTCATTTTTATACTCGTGATGATTTGTTGTTATACTTTGTCAATAGACACAATGTACTAAGCGTACACTTGAATGTAAAATGCTTTTGCTTGGTGGATCATATGTGCAAATTATGAATTATTGTTGTTTAAGATGAATGGTCCCATCAACAACCTATAATGGATAGTGGCTATGTTGCCTTGTTGGCAAGTGCATTCGAACCTTGGTGCTTTTGTTGTATGTGATTTGCTTATCCAGTACTGATGAGACCATGTGTTGTGTATGTTGAGGTCATGCTCATTGGACAAATGTCCGTATGTTCCCCTTTAGTATATACTTTGTTTTCTCTTGTTAACAAGATGTCTTACTATCAACCTCTCTCTATACATAGGGTGGTTTCACTTCTCCGAAAATCCTTGTAAGAGTTTTTCACGTACGTGAGATTTCGAAACAAAATCAAAGTATATATTTGGCGCTTAGCATAGAAAAATCCCTATGAGGATAACTTCATGGTAGAAAGTTTCAGTTATGTACGACTTAGGTATATATTTGGCCCTTTTGGGGTACGAAAAAAAAAGAAGAAAAAAAATGAGTTTGTGTTTCATGTACAGGTACGAATGCAAAAGCATCAGTATCCAATATTATGTATGGGTACAACTACAACATATTTTTTGAACTACCTATTTTTCATACTTTTATTGAAATGTTATTCTTATCTTTATCTTCGTGAACATAGGTGTATAATGCTAACCAAAGAACATAAATTTAGCGAATAAGATGATCAAAGAGATCAATACCATACTCCATACGGCTAGGGATCCATGCACAAATCAAGAGATGATTTCCACTATCATTCTTTAACCAAGAAAACTTTCATTCGGACTCTTCATTTGTAATACAAGGGTACCTCTATGAACACTAGAATTTTGAAAGCAACTTTCTTGCACCATCCGATATAGAAACCATAAAAATCTCAAAAATTTGCAAAATAGATATTATCTAGGCAAATAACTCGTTGAGCACAATTTCTTAGACTTGTTAGATAGGAAAACTACTATTTTTTCTTTGGCAAGCGTAAGAATTTCAATTTTCTTTAGCAGCTTCTTATTCTCACTATTTAAAGATGGAGGTTTTTATGGACCAATATAATTTATATTCGAAAGGAACTTTGAAGGCCTTTTTAGGCAAGTTAGATGCTATCCTAACTTCTTGTTTATATGAAACAATTTTATAAAAAACATTTATAAAATTTTCTATCCTAACTTCTTGTTTATATGAAACAATTTCATTAAAAACGATTATAAAATTTGCTGTAAAAACATTTTTATGAAAAAACATTTTTAGTGTAAATTATTTAATAAACGTTTTTACCCTACACGTTTTTAGTGTAAATTTTCTAGTTGAGCGCCATGTCCAGCGCCATGTCGAACGCCAACTCATGGTCCCTCAGGAGTTGGCACCCAACACAGCCTGTTGTGGCACCTAACACATTTTGTTGAGCGCCATGTTGAGCGCCAGGCACTGGTGTAGGCCGAGTTGGTCACTGGTTGTGGCACCTAACACGTTTTGTTGGGCGCTGCTTTGAGCGCGTGTTGGGCGTCGGTCACTGGTTGTGGCACCTGACACGTTTTGTTAGGCGCTGCTTTGAGCGCGTGTTGGGCGTCGGTCACCGGTGTAGGAGATGATCCTGCCTTGTGGGGCACAAGTTTGGGCGTTTGGTGGGTCTCATATATAGGTATAATCGTGGTTACCAAACACGTTTTTAGTTTACATTATCGTAAAAACGTTTTCAGTAACAACGTTTCTTTATTTTTCTCTAATAACGGTTTTCTAAAAAAAAAATTCGTGTAAATTATAATAAAGGGTAAAACATATAAAACGTTTTTAATAAAAACGTTTTTAAAATACTGTAAAAATGTTGTTCTGAATCACGTTTTTAGTGTAAATAATATTATAAACGTGTTTATCTTCCACGTTTTTAGTTGAACTATTTTTTCCTTCTAAAAGGTTCGTTGGGCGCCAATCAGGTTTTGTCTCTCTGCTTGAACATATGTACAATTTTTTTTTGTCAAAAAAAACTATAATGGATAGGTACATAATTAGTATTTACCAATACGAGCCGGTATTGCCCGAACACTAAATCCCTCTAAGGTGAGGACATTTTTATATATTTTAACATTAGAGTATAATCCCTGCATGGTCTACTAGGACAAATGCAATGTGGAGGGGTATTTTTACCTTGAACTTGGCATTGGTTCAATGCTTGAACCGTTTTGAACTAAATAAATTTAATTGTCTTCGAATTGCAGGAACCTGATACAGAAATATGTGCAAGCATGTTGGATGCATTGAATGAATGTCTAAAGGTTTGTCAATTTTAATGCACATAAGTCATAAAACTGTGCAAGTATTTTTGTCTCAAGTGCAGGGAGTCTCCCAAAGAATGATATAGTTCTCCTACAAACTAAAGTCCAATTCACCACCTGCAACTTAATAATAATTCAGATAAAACTTTGGAGTTAGGCACATTGCGTTCACTGAAGAGCTAAAAAATTCAATGATTCAAATACCCAATAAAGCCTTTTCCTTTTTCTACCCAACTTGACATCATAGCCTATTGAAGTAGGCACAATGAAGCCTTTTCCTTATTTTTCAGCCCAATATTTCATTGTTGATGATAAAATGCAACACTACATGACAGTTGGAGGTCAAACAAGATAGGAAAGAAATGATGAGTAACTTCATCTCATATTATATAGACAACTAAATCCAGCAGAAACAAGAGCCACGCCTCACACCTAAATTAAAATTGCCCAATGATCCAACATCAAGATAAAGTAGTCAGCACGTTCAACCCTTGCAAGTATACATGTTCAACAGCCAAATGTTCATCATTAACAAAGAATACGTATTGCAAAGTGCAATAGATCCACCAAAAAAAATATGTCAACTGTTTGAGATTATGTCACTCCAAAAAACAAAAAAAACCAGAGTGTGATACATAAAAATTAAAATTACAATACATCCACAAGAGCTATGCATTACACCTAAATTAACATTGCCCAATGATCCAACATCAAGAGAAGTAAGATTAGGACTAGTCCTCACCAATGGTAAAGACAGGCCAATTGTTTGAGACCTATGTCACTCCTCGCCAGTGGTTTTTAACCATCTTTAGTGCCATGAGTGATCTATTAAATTATTCACTATGGAGGTTTAAGACAACAGCCCTAGATTCGAGCAGTAACGCACATTCGATCTCTTAAGTAAGTTGATATATTTCAAATCTATAAAAAGAAGCAAGGACTCCAAACACTTTGCAATATTGGTGTATAGACAAAACAAGACAACATGCACGCAACAGCTTCTGCCATGCGCAGTCAACCCATACACCATCTAAACAAGCCAATATTTCACATTAAGATATTCCATTTAATATCGACAACTCCTCCACTTCAGTGACATCATATTTCCTTGTTTTTGATAAGTAAGATTACACAATATAAAGGCGGCACAAACAGAATTCCACCCATATATGAAACATGCCAAACGGGATAGCAATCCTTCTACAAAAAGGACCCACCTCAAAACAAAAACTATATGAAATCTACCGTATCAAAAATAGATTGCGGTCCTTGCTCAAATAACCAACCCTACAAATTATGAGAAGACGCCCCTTCAATTTGTACAATGTTGGGGATTCCGTGCTATAGTCCATTAGACAAGTTCTGTCTTTAGGATCCAGCCATTCGACCAGCTTGTTATCACTCCTAGAACGATCAGAACATGAAGTGTGCCTAGACTTTATCCCACGGAGCTTTTTCACTGCAAAAGAATCGATATGGGAGATTAGTGCATAACGTAGACCCTTTAAGGTAGAGAGGTTACAAAACATGCTCAATCAAGAAGATTGTGTTCGTCTCAATGCTACATATGTTA
>JAOTRH010062913.1:0-18483 GCA_034768845.1 Heliamphora exappendiculata
ATTCTGAGAGAAGGGTCTGATCAAGCACGGGGAGAGAGAGGAGAATGATCTTGAATTATTTAAGGAGCGAGTTTTGCCACGGATTCATTGTATAAAAATTTGGACCCATCCGCAGTGGATTTTATAATGGGAATTTCTGTTAAAAATTTTAAAAAATAAATTTTAATGTGTAAAATTTAATTATGTAAATTTTTTAAAAATATTTTATAAATAAATAAATTTATCTATGTAATATATAAAATAATAAATTTATCTATTTATACAGTTATGCTTAACAGATAAATTTATCTGTTTGCATATTAATATAGATAATGCAAATAAATAAATTTATCTGTCTGCTTATTTATACTTAACAGATAAATTTATCTTTTTGTATATCAATATAGATAATCTAAATAGATAAATTTATCTGCGTTCTTTATACATGTTTTGAAAATATACAGATAAATTTATATGTCTTCTTTATACGTGCTTTCAATAAGACAGTTAAATTTATCTGTATTCTTTACATGTGTTTTCAATAAAAGATAGATAAATTTATCTGTATTCTTTATACATATGTTGAAAATGCACATATAAATTTATCTGTTTAAGGGTATTTTTATCCTAAAAATACCTTACGCGTAAAATTTTTTTGAAAATGAACTTTGCTTTTTAAAAAATTTTATACTAGATGAAAAACAGTAAATAATCTATAAATTAGACTATTCACAAATTTTTTGTTTTATAATTGTGGAGAATTTATTTAAGTGGACTTTTGTGTAGAATTTATTTTAGGATCATGTTCATTAGATAGTGATTAATAGGATAAAAAGGATAGTTTTTTTTAATATTAATATATTTTTAAAGGTAAGGTTTAATACTTTTATAGATCTCAAGATGCTTTTCACATATATCTATATATTACGAAAAGTCTATATGCACCGAAGTGAATTACCGAACTGATTTGAGAATGGTCTTGGTAAGAAATTAAGGCCAATGTTCGATAAAAGGTTTGGAGGTGTGAACTGTATTAGCAATTTAATGGGCTTAGCAACACAGTACTTATTTTGCAATTGTTGGGTAGATTAGTTAGCTGGGTGGCTTGGAAATCTCTGATTAGGGCGGATTGTAAAAACATGGCTGAGTAGTTTTTAATAGTCCCTAGCTTATTCGCAAATATTGGTTACCAATTTTACCCTTATCGCAAATGTTGAACTCGCTAAGCATCAATCAAAACCCTAGCTTAGTGGTGGCGGTGTGAAGACGAAATAGGAGATTCCCTGGTCGTGACTTTGAAACTCCTAGAGAAAAGCGTCGTTGGCGGTGGACCAAGTGCGAGCGATCTTGTCAAGGAGGAGACAATGAGGTTTTCATTGTGAGAGAATTTAACATTGGTTGTGGCCTTAAAACTTCTAGAGCGACGCGCTATCAGCGATGGACAAGGTGCGGGCAGTTTTGTCGACGGAGGAGAAAGTGAGGAGGTTTCCATTGTCGACAGTAGTCCATAGAGTTTGATTGACTCCACTATCTCTGAATTGGGTTTTCAGTGTTAATCTACAAATTAGCTTTTTCAATTTTAAGAGTTCTTTACAATGTTTCACAATTAGTGAAGGATAATCTTGAAAAATAATAAATATAATCCTATCTTACATTATTTAATTCCACTCAAAACAAATATTAATTTATGTAATTCATTATACAATTTTACCCAAATCAAATACAAAAAAAATTAATCTCACATCATTATTAACCCCATCTCATACAGAAGGTGACCTGACAGTGGATAGTCACTCACACGGTGACCTGACTATTGGCAGAAGTAACAGATAATCTCTCTGCGATCCGATCATCCCGATGACACCACAAAAGGTGTAGGAGCTGTACGCTGTTGTTGGTGTGATCCAATAGAAAAAGAGCTAGAACCAAATTGTCTTTCTCGCTTGGACTGACGTCCTTCTGACTGTGCACTGACCGCTCCTTGTTGGATCTTAACCTCCATTGCCTTATAAGTCTTTAGAAGAGAATTATCAATGGTGATTGCTAACTCGACCAATTCTGTAAAGATACATATTCTCAGGGCAACAACCCTATCTTTAATGACGGGTCTGAGTCCCTATTCAAACCTCTTGGCACGTAAATCATCCGTAGCTACTACCTCTGGTGCAAAGTGAGATAAACTCATGAATTTGGCCTCTTACTGCACTACTTACATACTATCCTAGGTGAGAGAAAGAAATTCTTCCCTATACATTGTCTTTCGAAGATTCTAGAAAGTATTTCTTGTGAAATAACTTCGTGAACTCAAACCAAGTACTCTAAACTATTGTTCAGGTAAACTTCCACTACTTATAGGCATCCCTTATCAGCTGAAAAGCAGCAAAAGACTGTGAGACCTTGTACCGTTTCATTTTTGATATCTATGCATATTCGGTGTTTTTCAACACGTTTTGGCATTTTCGCTTTAATATGCTTATATGCGTTTTGATGCATGTTTTGGTTTAAATAAGTATGCGGGGTTAGTCCTGGGGGCCGCGGGGAGTTACGGTGCGAATTTTAAAATAAAAAAAAAAGATATTTTGGAGACCTATAAACATGTGGAGTTATATATTTTCAAAAGATATTTTCAAAACTTAACTTCTAAGTTTCCTCTAATTTTCTCTCTGCCTTTTCTCTAACTTCTCGGGGGCTTAGGGGTTGATATTTGACGATCTAACAGTCGATCCTTATTGTTGGCATCGTGGTCTACGCATCCATCCGGACGGAATTTTATTTCGACAAAGCTCAATTTTGCTCGTGGATTAAGGCATTGAGTTTTGACTCACCGAGGTAGGATTCTAGATTTTAAAATTGTTAGAGGGTATTATATGTATTCTTATGCATATTTACCATTTTATAATCATGAAAGGTGTTTCATATTTTGGGAAAAGTTGGGTCTTTAGTTGAAAAACCTTATTTCTTCGTTTCGATTGGATGAAAACGGTGTTGGATGCTTGTTTTGAGGCCTTTTGGTGTATGGCTTGGGCGTGTGGATGTCTGAGGGTGTTTGTCGAGTGTTTGGAGGTTTGATTTGAGGTTTGGAACCAAAATCGTAGTTCAAAAATATTTTCTAGGCAGGATCAGTCGACTGAAGCTATAAGTTCAGTCGACTGAACCTGAGAGGTCAATCTACTGAAATTTCTTTTGTTGGGGTTCTCTTTTTCCATAGAGTTTTTCAGTCGACTGGGGGCTTGGGCCAGTCCACTAGGGTCTTGTGTGGGCTATTGGTATTGTTTTAGTGGTTTGGTGGTTGGGTTTTAGTCTTTCTCACTTTCCTCAAATGGTTTTAAAGTGATGGATTCATGTAATCTCGGGTTTCGAAGGTTGGTTTTCGGAGGGATGGTTTGAAAAAGGTATTTTTACCAAAACTTTGGAAAAAACGTGTTTTGTTGGAGGTTTGGAGCTAGCTCTTGGGGTTGAGTCTCACCTTCTAAAATGTTTTGATGAAAATATGTTTTTTCATGTTTTGTTTGATCTCCATGGTTCATGGATTGGATCTCTTGTTTATACATGTGTTGTATAACTATTGTTGGAATATTTTGAAAATATTTTGTTAATCTCCATGTTGATAGATGGATCTATATACACGTATGGTGTATTTTGAAAATTTAGTTTTTAGAAGATATTCTAGATGTGCCGAGATAGCTGGTATGTGGCACGAGTTGCCCTCGGTGAAAGTCCAAAATCGTGTGCAGCATAGGTGCTCTGTACCTTCGGGTTAGTCTCCGTAAATTGAGTGTGGGTGCTTTGTACCCTCGTGTTGTTGAACCCGTAAATTAAGCGGTTACGTTATGGTGCTTTGTATAGAACTTGTCGTTACCTAACCGGTCCTATGATGCTTAGGGATTGGATAATGGGCAGGAGTCTATAGTTGTTACCTCTGTCCCCTTATGACAGAGTCGGTACATAGAACTTTATTCTTCTTTTTTTTTTCACGATTGTATGATCCGTGAGGGAACAATGTTTTGGTTACTATTTTTATTAACTGTAACACGTTGCTTGCATTAGTTATAATGCTTGGTTGGTTGTGGTTGAGCTCACTTCCACTATATGATTGCATATCCTGCTTTACAACTTTATATAGTCTGTTTCTATTGGGTTTCGGCTCACGGTGTGTGATTTTTGCTGTAAAACCATTTTCAGGTCAAGAGATTGATGATGAGGAGTTGATCTAGTGGTGCCCGTGATGGCGGAAGATTTTTTTGTTAATCTTCTTTTTATATGCCTGCTAAAGGCGTGTTTTGTACGCCTCGGGGCGATAGATTATGCTTATTGAATATGGATATCTACTGTTTATGAGAGATGCATGTTGGGTGTTCTTTTGATTTCAACAGGTGAATTTGTTATATGAAAACCTATTTTTCATAAAAACTGGTGTTTGGTGGATTTTTACGTGACCTTGGATTTTGGAGCGTGACAACTTGGTATCAGAGCTCTGGATTCGAATACCTAAGAGCCATGGGAAGAGGGTTTATCACCTGGTGAGGTTGATTGAGTATGCTGCTTGCATGTGTTTAGATATGTCTATAACATGCTGATAGCCTTTTTAGCATGATCGTTGTGTATATGTGGGTATGGAGGTTAAATCTCAGGATTGATTAGTCTTGCCTTAGGGCGTTTGGACTAACATATTTGGACGCCAAGTTATAAATGCGTTTGGCCAACATGTTTTCTATCAAGGAATCTGAATACGTTATCTAAATTGACGCGTTCGTCTTATTAGTTCTCCTCGGTATGTGAGACGTGTTTACATAACCTTAAGTGGTTACGTGTTAGCATGCTTATGTGCGTTATGTGTTTATGTTACACAGTAACATGTTGTAGGAAATCTTATCTTGTTGTATTGCTTTCTATAGAACCATGTCCACGCGGGGAGTGTGGGGACGAGAACTTAGCCGAGGTCGTGCTTATGCTCAGATTTCGGAAGAAGGAAACATTCATGCCCCACAGGAACAAGTGGGCGGTGCTGACGTTGTCCAGGAGATGCTTGCCACTATGAGAGCTATGGGTGAGTCTACCAGGGCTAGAGTAAGGGTTTTGGAGCCAAGGGCTTCTGTGGCCATGAGGGAGTTCCAGTGGTTGGATCCTCCAACCTTTTCGGGGGAGCCGAACCCCAAAGTTGCTACTAAGTGGTTGGAAGTGACCACGACGATCTTCGATATGCTGGATATTGAGGAGGATGCCTTACGCGTAAAGTTGGCGGTGTTCCAACTGCGAAAAGATGCTACAGAATGGTGAAAGTTCGCCAAGACCACAGTGGATGACATGTGGACCACTTTCACAAGAGTCTTCTTAGATAAGTACTTTCTGAGATCTTCGAGGGATACTTACAAAGAGGAGTTCCTCTCCCTTGTTTAGGGAAATCTTTCTGTGGTCTAGTATGGGGCCAAGTTCGTGAATCTGTCGCAGTTCGCAGCTGAGATGGTATCTACAGAGGAGTTGCGTGCGAGGAGGTTTGAGAGGGGCCTTCGACCGGCCATTGAGGATAGGGTTGCAGCTCTGGGTTTGGAGGTGTATATCACGCTAGTGGAAGCTTCCATCCGAGTATAGAACTCGTGGCAGAGAGCCACAGAATGAGATAGGGTAAGGGCCAGCAGAGTGATGGCGGTACACAGCTTCTGGGGTGTAGGAACAAGCGTTGGAGGTCGTCTGGACCTAGTTCTCATTTTTTCAGGTCATATCAGCCGTAGTCGTCCACACCTACTCCTTCAGTGGCTTCGACAGGAAGGCTAGAGCAAAAGGGACTAATTTGTTATCGATGTGGACAGCTGAGGCATCGTTCAATTGAGTGCCCGCAGAAGGGCCAGGTACAGAGTTCAGCACCTGTCCAGTCACAAGGGAGAGACCCACCAGTGTGTTTTGAGTGTGGTCAGTCTGGGCGCATTCGCAGATACTATCCCCAGGCAGGGAGCGTGCAGAGTGCTATGGGAGCGTCGGTTGTTCCATCTACTCAGAGACGATAGGCTCCATAGCAACCTAGGGCTCAGATGTCTAGGTTTGCTGAAGGAGGTGCCTCAGCGCAGTCTGTGAGGCAGCCATCAACTTAGGGTTATGGTGGGCAGACCAAACCACCACAGGCTAGAGCTTATGTTCTTGCTGATCCTAGTGCTTCTAAGGCACCAGTTGCATCCGATGCTGTAGCTACTCTAGCCATGATCAGAGGTACTCTTTTAGTCTTTAGATCATGGGCTAGTGTTCTCATCGACATGGGTGCATCACATTCTTTCTTATCTTCTGCCTTTGCATCTGCATTAGGGTTGAAGGTAAACTCGTTGGGTAGTGTGTTGAGTGTGGAGACCCCAGTTAGTGGGAATGTGGTGTTGAGTAGAGTTTGCAGATCTTGTGAGTTAGAATTCGTCGGTCGTTGTTTAGAGTTTGATTTTATCATTCTATACATGACCTCATTTGATGTCATCCTAGGGATGGACTAGCTGACTACCTACCGTGCCTTTATAGATTGTGACCGTCAGAGAGTGTCGATCTGTACGCCGGAGGGTGACTGTTTCTACTTTGTGGGTGATCGGGATGAGGGCTTGGTGTCTATACCCGGTGTAGCTCGGGTTCGAGGGAACTTGGGTTTCCTCTTTTCTGCTCTCAGGTTGGATGAGCTGGGCGAGGTTCGAGGGGAGCTACCCCCTGTGGTTTGTGATTACCCAGATGTCTTTTCTGATGATCTGTTCGAGTTATCGTCGAGCTGAGATGTGGAGTTCTCTGTTGATCTTGTTCTAGGAGCAGCTCCCGTCTCTATGCCATCGTATCGCTTTGCACCGGCTGAGTTGCGAGAACTCAAGGTGCAATTGCAGGAGTTGCTAGACAAGGGGTTTGTACGGTTGAGTACGTCGCCGCGTGAGCTCTAACTCTTTTTGCAAAGAAGAAGGATGGGTCTTTGAGATTGTGTATAGACTATAGAAAGCTAAACCAGGTAACCGTGAAGAATAAGTATCCTATTCCTAGGATTGACGACATGTTTAATCAGCTGAAGGAATCGTGCTGCTTTTCGAAGATTGACTTGAGGTCAGGGTATCACCAGCTGAGGATTAGGGACGAGAACATAGCGAAGACCGCCTTTCGAACTCGTTATGGTCACTACAAGTTTTTGGTCATGCCATTCGTTTTGACGAATGCCCCTGGGACATTTATGGGTTTGATGAACCTTATCTTCCACCCTTATCTGGACAGTTTTGTGGTGGTATTCGTAGATGACATTTTAATCTATTCCCCCACGAGAGAGATGCACGAGGAACATCTACATGTTGTCCTGCAGCTTCTGAGATAACATCGATTGTATGCAAAGTTCGAGATGTGCGAGTTCTAGATGTCAGAGGTGAGGTTCCTTGGACACGTGGTGTCGAAGGATAGGGTATCAGTGGACTCGTCGAAGATTGATGCCGTGATCGATTGGCAGCGACTGAAGAACATCTTTGAGATCTGCAGTTTTTTGGGTTTGGCAGGTTATTTTCGGCGGTTCGTCAAGGACTTCTCTAGGTTGGCAGCACCTATGATGCGTCTGACACGGAAGGGAGTTATGTTCATGTGGAGCGAGTCTTGTGAGTCAGCTTTCCAGGAGCTGAAAGGGAGATTGACCAGTGCGCCAGTGTTGATTATTCCAGAGCGAGGTCTGGGATATACAGTGTATTGCAATACGTCACACGACAGTTTGGGCTGTGTATTGATGCAGGGAGGTAAGGTTGTAGCCTACGGCTCACGACAGTTGAAGACACACGAGAAGAGTTACCCAACACACAATCTGGAGTTGGTAGCCGTGGTCTTCATTTTGAAGACATGGCGGCATTATTTATATGGTGAGCACTTTGAGATTTTCTCTGATCATAAGAGCTTGAAATACTTGTTTTCGCAGAAGGACTTGAATCTTTGCTAATGATGATGGATGGAGTTGTTGGGAGACTACGACTTTGATTTGCAGTACCACCCGAAAAAGGCAAATGTTGTAGCCGACGCACTCAGTAGGAGATCCCATGGTTCGTTAGCTTCGTGGCTAGGCGAGAGTGGGATATGCTTGGAGATGTTGGGCCGTTTGATCTGTATCTTAGGGAGACAGAGACAGGTGTGACTTTATATTCAGTAGCTTCACAGCCCGCATTGGTTGCACGCGTGTTAGAGGCTCAGCGAACTGATCAGGAGGCTCAGATGATACAGGATCGCATTGCCAGTGGGAAGGACATAGCAGGATGGGTGGTGGGTTCAGATCATAGTTTGAGGTTGACAGGGCGATTGTTTGTGCTAGAGTCATGCCGAGCTGAGGTGCTACATGAGTTTCATCATTCACGTTTTGTAGTGCACCCAGGGGGCACGAAGATGTATCACGATCTGTGCCGTCAGTTCTGGTGGGTGGGAATAAAGAGAGATGTGACCCGATTCGTTTCGGTGCCTTACTTGTCAGCAAGTAAAGGTAGAACACCAGAGACTGGCAGGATTATTACAGTCGTTGCCTATATCTGAGTGGAAGTGGGAGAATGTCACGATAGATTTTGTATTAGAACTTCCTCATTCGCCGAAGGGACATGATGCGATTTGGGTTGTGGTTGATAGGCTGACGAAGTCAGCACATTTTCTTCCCATTCGAGTGAGGGATTCGACGGACAGATTAGGTAGGTTGTATGTTCGGGAGATAGTTCGACTATACGGAGTACCGGTGACTATTATCTCTGATCGAGATCCGCGCTTTACATCGCATTTTTGGTAGAGTCTTCAGATGTCTTTGGGGACTAGCTTGACATTTAGCATAGCCTTTCACCCACAGACCGACGGTCAGTCTAAGAGGGCCATCCAGATTTTGGAGGACATGTTAAGAGCCTGTGTGCTTGATTGTCAGGGTTCTTGGGATGGCCATCTATCATTGGCAGAGTTTGCATACAATAACAGCTATCAGTCCAGTATTGGAATGGCACCGTATGAGGCTTTGTATGGTAGACCGTGTAGATCGCCTGTATGTTGGACAGAGGTGGGAGATAACGCTGTTTTAGGACCCGACCTAGTATGGGAGACAACCGCGAAGATTGTAGTGATTCATCAGCGTCTGGTGATAACACAGAGCCGCCAGAAGAGTTATGTAGATGAGAGGAGGAGACCTTTGGAGTTTGTAGTGGGAGATCATGTGTTTCTGAAGGTCTCGCCACGTAGAGGGTTGATGAGATTTGGTCGTAGCGGGAAGCTATCACCGCGCTTTATTGGACCCTTCAAGATATTGAAAAGGATTGGGATGGTAGCATACCGTTTGGCCTTGCCACTTTAGTTAGCATCCGTGTACAACGTCTTTCACGTTTCTATGCTTCGGAGGTATGAGCTTGATCCTTCACATGTTTTGGAATGGGCTAAGTTGCGAGTTGATAAGGATATCATGTATGAGGAGCGTCCTATAAAGATTCTAGAGACAAAGGACCAAATGTTACGGGGGAGAACGATTGCTTATGTCAAAGTTCAGTGGCTTCATCACGGGGTTGAGGAAGCGACTTGGGAGCTTGGGCTGGGGTTCGTGCGAGATACTTGGAATTGTTTACCTCGTGACCTTGTAGTGAATTTTGGGGGCAAAATTCCTAAAGGGGGGAGAGTTGTGAGACCCTGTACCATTTCATTTTTGATATCTATGCATATTCGGTGTTTTTCAACACATTTTGGCATTTTTGCTTTAATATGCTTATATGCGTTTTGATGCATATTTTGGTTTAAATAAGCATGCAGGGTTGGTCTCGAGGGCCACGAGGGGTTACGGTGCGAATTTTAAAATTAAAAAAAAAAGATATTTTGGAGGCTTATAAATATCTTGAGTTAGATATTTTCAAAAGATATTTTTAAAACTTAACTAATAAGTTTCTTCTAATTTTCTCTTTGCCTTCTCTCTAACTTTTTGGGGGCTCGGGGCTTGGTTTTTGATAATCCAACAGTCGATCCTTATTATTGGCATCGTGGTCTACGCATCCATCCGGACGAAATTTTATTTCGACGAAACTCAATTTTGCACGTGGATCGAGGCATCGAGTTTTGACTCACCGAGATAAGATTCTAGATTTTAAAGTTGTTAGAGGGTGTTATATGTAATCTTATGCATCTTTACCATTTTATAATCATGAAAGGTGTTTCATATTTGGGAAAAGTTGGGTCTTTAGTTTAAAAACCCTTTTTCGTCGTTTCGGTTGGATGAAAACGGTGTTGGATGCTTCTTTTGAGGCATTTTGGTGTATGGCTTCGGCGTGTAGATGTCCGAGGGTGTTTGTCGGGTGTTTGGAGGTTTGATTTGAGGTTTGGAACGAAAATCGTGGCTCAAAAATATTTTTTTTGGGCAGGATCAGTCGACTGAAGCTATGAGTTCAGTCAATTGGACCTGGGAGGTTAGTCGATTGAAATTTCTTCTGTTGGGGTTCTCTTTTTCCAGAGAGTTTTTCTTTCGACTGGGGGCTTGGGCCAGTCCACTGGGGTCCTGTGTGGGCTGTTGGTGTTGTTTTGGTGGTTTGGTGGTTTGGTTTTAGTCTTCTTCACTTTTCTCGAATGGTTTTAAAGCGATGAATTCATGTAATCTCACGTTTCGGAGGTTAGTTTTCGGAGGGATGGTTTGAAAAAGGAGCTTTTACGAAAACTTTGGGAAAAACGTGTTTTGTTGGAGGTTTGGAGCTAGCCCTTGGGGTTGAGTCTCACATTCTAAAATGTTTTGATGAAAATATATTTTTACATGTTTTGTTTGATCTTCATGGTTTATGGATTGGATCGCTTGTTTATACATGTGTTGTATAACTATTGTTAGAACATTTTGAAAATATTTTGTTGATCTCCCTGTTGATGGATGGATCTATATACACATATGGTGTATTTTGAAAATTTGGTTTTTAGAAGATATTCTAGATGTGCCGAGATAGCGGGTATGTGGCACGAGTTGCCCTCGGTGGAAGTCCAAAAACGTGCACAGCGTAGGTGCTTTGTACCTTCGGGTTAGTCTCCGTAAATTGAGTGTGGGTGCTTTGTACCATCGGGTTGTTGAACTCGTAAATTAAGCGGTTACGTTATGGTGCTCCGTATAGAACTTGTGGTTACCTAACAAGTATATAGTTGTTACCTCTGTCCCCTTGTGACGGAGTCGGTACATAGGACTTTATTATTCTTCTTTTTTTCACGGTTGTATGATCCGTGGGGGAATAATATTTTCGTTACTATTTTTATTAACTGTAACACGTTGCTTGCATTAGTTATAATGCTTGGTTGGTTGTGGTTGAGCTCACTCCCACCATATGATTGCATATCCTGCTTTACAGGTTTATATAGTCTGTTTCTATTGGGCTTCGGCTCACGGTGTGGGATTTTTGCTGTAAAACCATTTTCAGGTCAGGAGATTGATGTAGAGGAGTTGATCTAGTGGTGCTTGCGGGGGCGGAAGATTTTTTTGTTAATCTTCTTTTTGTATGCCTGCTGAAGGTGTGTTTTGTACGCCTCGGGGCGATAGATTATGCTGGTTGAATATGGATATCTACTATTTATGAGAGATGCATATTGGGTATTCTTTTGATTTTAACAGATGGATTTGTTATATGAAAACCTATTTTTCATAAAAACTGGTGTTTGGTGGATTTTCACATGACCCTGGATTTTAGGGCGTGACAAGACACTCTCACGTCATCCTCAACGATCTAAAGGGCATCAAGAATCCTTATAATAGGCTTTTACCACTCCGTGGCAACCTTAGGGTCTAGGTCTCTGATGAATGTTGGAGGGCCTAGATGTTGAAACTCCTTCATCGCAGACGTCGCCCTAAGTTTAGAAGCTCTAGCTCCTCTTCTCGCTGCCCCGGCTAACTGCCGCATGGCATTGACCATCTCTTACATTAGGTCCACACCTGCCAATTGTTTCAATGGGGCATCAAATTCCCACCCTATTGAACTTGCGCAAACCCGCTGTAATGCCCCGGTTTAGAAATAATAAAACCCAAGCAACATTTTGGAGAGCTACTCAAACAAATGTGACCTTTTTGTTTGTAAACAACCCTTGAAAACAGACAGTTTACACCCAAAAAGATAGCCTAAAATATTTAATTTTTAATATAAAACCACCAAGCGGAGTTTACTCAAGCGGTGGGGTACCAGAGAGTTACTGCCCAAAAATTGTGAGATTTTCTAAGCTTTAGAGAATTAACCACTCTTTCTCCTCCTTTAAACATGATCTTAAATAGGCAAATTTGAGATGTAAAACATACATTTGAGAGCAAAATAACCAATTTTCAACTACGAACCCAAAATCAAACTTCAATATTCAAATACATCATTAAAAGTTCAAGCCTTCAACTCCACAAACAGACGACCGTTCTCACATGCATACATAACATGAATATACAATCTCTAGGCCTTACAATCCAGGTGTTCTAACCCCAAGTTACAATAATCTGAATATCCCAAAAGAAAACGAGAATTACATCATTACAATTTTCTTTCCCAAAAAAACATATTATCCAAGAATAGATAATCCTATCAGTTACTCAAAAAGGGTCCAGCGACCATCATTTTAGTCCAAAACCTTCTTTCTGTTATCACCTGAAATGTTGTTGAACAATATGAGCCGAAACTCATAGGAAAAAGACTAACAATGAACATATGCATGACATAAGAAAATAATTATGTGTGATGCACATATAAGTTTAATAAAAAACCACATTGTCTGTCCCATGTCAAATTCTCAATATATAACCAAGTTTTGTATAAGAGAATTATTGTTCAAAACTCCATAGTCTCGATGAAATTAACAATTTTACCCAACGATCTTATCATTCTTAGTCAACTCAACACATTTTCGCATCCCATCATTTTATCCATTCATGTAATTAAGGTTTTGTCAACCCAGCTTATTCATTAATTCATTCATGTACCAAAGCTGGATGGTGCCTATAAACTCAGGCATATTTATCGCCACCGATCCACGCGAGGTCCGAGGGATAAATACCCATTCTATAGCCCAACATGGAGAGCACATATTTTTAATTTTCTCAGAAACATCGATGGGTGAGCCTCATAGGAGCACGCTTTTACAAGGATTAACCCAAAGGAAGAGTCTACTTTACATTGCGCAAGTTTTTGGTCTTTCATCGAGGAGCAACTCGGGTCCAAACTTAAGCATTCGATTTCATCACACGGTACTTTAATTATTCAATTGTTCCATTTCGTTAACCACCAAAACGAGTCCAACCGTCAACCCAATTTTTCATCAAAATCCCAAATTTTCATACCCGACACTAGCATGTGCCACACAACTCAAAAGATATAAATATGATAGGTTACCACAACCCTCAATTTAATCAACAATTATATTAATTTCAATATATGAGCCCCTTAACCATAAAACCCCCAATTTTCATGGTTTAAACTCAATTTCAAACCTTAGTTCATCATTTCTCAATCCAACCATGTTTAACAACAATGTAAAGATAGAGTCATGTTAAATCCTTCACAGATCTAAGATTTAACCTTTATTAACATCAAACCCAAATCTAGGGCTTCAAAAATACAATTTTCATGCTTTTATGTTCATAAATTCAAAGACACTACACATATCATATAGATATTCAAGGATAGTCATAGATCCTACCTTCAGGGTGCTAGATCCACAAGAAAAAAGTCCATACAAGCTCCAACCACAAGAGTCTCCAACCAAAAGGTGAGAATAAAACCTTCAACGTCTAGCTCGAACCTTCAACGGGCAAATAACCAAGGTGGACACAAGAAATCTTCTCAAGAAAAGCCAAGAAGGCTCCAACAACTCTCCAAACACAAACCCTAGCTCTCATTTCTATTCTAGAGAGGGAGAGAAATGAAAAGAATGAGAGAAAAAATCCAAAACGTGATTTTTAAAGTCTGCTCGCTGACAGTCCGTTCGAGTGGACCCTCTACCGCTCGAGCAAGCCTCCCGACCAAACCTCTCGGCAACTTGTCTGCTCGAGCGGTCTACCCTTTGCTCGAGCAATCAAAATTGGGTAGAAACCTCGATCAAAAGCTAAAACTAAACTAAACATTAGCCAAACACCTCACAACGACGTTCTCATGCATTACCCCATACTTAACTATCATTAGCAAACATATACAGGCTCAAGTTTTAATCCTTACGCAAGATCTACACATTTAACCGTTTTCTCAAAACCTAACATGCTCATTTTCATTAATATAAGAAAATAACAAGGGACCAGGCCCTTACACCCGCGACCCCTACCTCGACCTTGACGTTGACCTTGTTTCAGAAGCATAGCTCTCTATAAAAGAATTAGAAAACTAATCAATCACAAGGACAACTTATAACGTATGTTTTTAATAAAACTCTTCTTTAATCAAGTAACCATTTAATACTTAGAAATCATACCAACAAATCTCACGTAACAAGGAGTGCCATGAGAAATGACAGGTCTATCTAGAGAACTCATTTAGATTTCTCATCAAATATAATGTCAGCCGAATGTATTTTTAACTCGACCTCCAAATTGGTTGACTAGATGCCATAGACAAGACACATCATTCCCAAGATTGAACTTTCATTCTCACATATAACTCATATGACTAAGGCATCGAATTCTATCACATTATCATGATGCAAATAAGTTAGCATCATTCATGCATGTTAACATAGGCATATTATAGACAAACGTCAATTCCACAAGGTGGCGTAGCCACTTTCCATGACTCAAAGATATTCAAATTTAGAGTTCTGATACCAATCAGTCACACCCCTAAATTCAAACAAAAGGAAAACTCGCGAATAACCAAGATACCAACATCTTTTAGAGCAAAATCTTCTTTTAATCGAAAAGAATTTCAAGGTATAAAAAACATATTTGAAAAGTAGGTATCTGGGGCCTTAATTTGAACATAAGAATGACCCAAAAGAGGCTTAGAATGAAGGAGATACACGGTTTACAAATAGGAGTCAAAGCTAGAAAATCTAAAGAAATGCCCCAAAAAGTTAGATCGCTCGAACAATCTTAAGGTGTACAACATCTTTAATGATATTGATGGTTTAGATTTAATTTTTAAATTAAAAGTTTAAAAAAAGATGTACGAATACACGGGGAAAAAAATCCAATTGATATACTAAATTATATCAAAAGAGTACTTTTTAAAAAAAAAAACTTATATATAGCTTATAGAATATACTTAAAAAATTTAGGAACAATAGTTTTTGAAAAGAAAATTAAAAATTTTAAAGTCTTAACTTATATCGATCATGTCAGAAGAAAGATTAAATGAATTAACAATATTATCAATTGAAAAAAATACGTTAAAAAAACTTGATTATGAAATATAATCAACAATTTACACTTCAAAAGGTGCAAATTAGTTTACAATGAAGAATATTTTCAAAACTATTTTGGAAAAAATATATTATTTTTGTTTTTATTTTTTTTGATGTTTGGGTCTTACTTGAAAAATATTTTCTTTAAAAAAACATAAAAATCTTTTTTAATCAAATATGCTACTAACATTGTTGCCGTCACCACCACAATCATCATAACTACTATCGCAATTATCATTGTTATCGCCACTACCATCTCCATCACTACCGCTGCTATCTCTATTACCTCTTCGTCACCACCACATTTCCCTGCTATCGCCACCACCACTATCACCACCACCACCACCATCGACGCCATTAGGGATGTAAAATGGGCCCAAGGTGTCACGCCCCAACATCCAAGGCCACGTGAGAAAACCACCAAACCATCATTTTGTGAAAAGATAGAATTTTTACTGATAAAACATACAACCAACATGCAGCTTTTTGGAATTAAAAAGAGTGCCCAAGGTTCACCTCTCTGACAACATACATGAAGAATATATCTCATCTCAAGGCGTACAAAACATGCCTTCATAAATAGGCAACATATGCATGAAATAAAATTCTAAAAAAATATAAAAAACTATACAAGTTTTCCACCACCATGGCACCTTTAGATCAACTCCACGTGATCATCAACAACTGAAAAAGGTTTTAACAAATCTCACTATGTGAGCTGAAACCTAATAGAAACAGACTATGATGCAGTAAAGTAGAATATGCAATCACATAGTAAAATTGACTCAATCACATAAGCCTCAAATGGTTTTACTTTTTAAAAACATAAAATCCTAGACATCTAATAATGCCCAACAATACAGTAAGTATATACAACGAGGTCATATGCATGTCGTACTCTTTTATGGTCTTTCACCGTGGGATAATACCAACCCAATCATCATGCTCTTTGCGGTTTTTCACCGCGAGACAATCGCTTGCCCTAATATGCAATTCTTAGCAGTCTTTCACCGCAGGACAATCACATGCCCCAATATAAAATTCTTAACGGTCTTTCACCGCAGGACAGTCACATGCCCCAATATGCAAAGTTTCATATGTTTCAACAGATAAAAGTATGCACACAGCCATGTACTGAATATTTATATACCTATCATCATATCGTACTCAATCCATAAAAAGGTTTCACATCTCAATGAAACATCTAAATCCAAGCTCAACTCTAAGAGTTAGCCGTAAATCTCCATAAATACCATTTTTAAGATTTTCACAAATCACCTCGTTTTAAAACCTCATTTTGAAAACCACGAACATCCATAAATTTATATTATGTAATAAATCAAGAAAAGCGTAAAACATGATTTTTATCCGAAACAAGATTTAAATATAAAACATGATATATAAAGTATTTCAATCGGCAAAAAAGCATATAACTGCACGTAGCACCCTTTAAAAATAACATAGTCTAGGATCCTACATCGATGAGTCGAAACTCGAAATCTCGAAAATTGAATCTCGTTGGAACGAGAATTCGTCCAATTAAAAGTGAAGCCTATGGCGTGGATACCAAGGATCCATAAGCAGATGGTCAAAAACTAGGCCCAGGCACAGTAGAAATATAGAGAGAAGGTGGAGAGTTTGGGAGAAAATGAGTTTTTTTGTAAAAAATAGGGGCTGGATATATATAGGCTACGAAAAAATAGGTATCTAATCGACTAAAGTGCCCAATTCAGTCGACTGAAGGAGTTTTGGATTTCAAAAACACCTCGGTTGCCACGACTCAGTCGACTTACCTGCCCCAGTCAGTCGACTAACTCAATCCACTGTCGACCCAGTCGAATGGGTCACCCAGTCCAGTCGACTAGACTACTGGGAACAACAACCCTCAGTGCCAAAATAGGTTTTTCAACCCCAAAACCAACCAAACAAGCCTTAACAAAACTCGAGAATGCGTAAAACACATCTACACATGCTGTTCTACGACAATAAAGCATAAACCAACCATCGGATATACAAATTACGATAAAAAACACATCAAACATATATATATCACAAAAATGAAACGAACCCAGGTCTCACACAAGGACTGTGGACCGCTTGAGGCCGACACGAGCTTGCTACTATTTAGGCCCACCCCAGCCCGAATCCAACCCGAGCTCCCCTTGAGCCCCAGTATGTATGGTTAGGCCTGGCCCTAGCCATTGGAGCTTGTGGGCCAGCCCGAGCCTAAAACCCCACCCGTGGTTCTGGTATACAGCCCTAGGACATGGCCTGCCCGATTGGCTCGGCCCGATTTGAGCCCCGTAGATGCCTTCCAACAGTCATTTTTTCGTGGGTCAGCTCGAGGCTTGCGCCCCTAATGACTAAACCAACAGCTACTATTTGAAATGAACAACTCATATCACAAGGGAAAAGGATCCAACCATTTGAAATTTCTAGTCATTGGTGTCCCATGTCCCACCTCGGCCCTTGACCCCAACGGTCAAATTTGTTTTTTTGAATGCCTCTTTAAAAACCCTATAAATACACCATAAACCTTTTCATTTTAATTCACTCAAATATTTCGACTCTCAAACTCTCTCAACTCTCTCTCAATATGAGAATTCTCATATTGCTAGTAAGTCCTCTACTATGTAATTATAGTTCTATTGCAATACATTATAATTCAAGATCAAATATTGAAGAATCAAGATTAAGACCAAAGTTCAAAAAGATCGAGATCAGGTTTGAAGATCAAAGTTCTTACAAGATCTAGAATTACAATTTCTTTCGATTTGATTTAATTTGTGCAATTTACTTTTTATATTATTTCTAATTTTCTGTTCTCTTATTTAGTTCTTTCTCTCATATTATTTTATTTTCATATTTCTTAGGTGTTATAATAAAAAATTAATATTTATTTTAAAATTTTATACTATTTTACTTTATTTGCATCTAAGAAATAAATAATATTTTACTTTAATTTTCAAATTATATTATTTTTATATGGATTTTAATAATTCTAATTATATTAGTGTAGATGATTATATTTATCCACATACTGGTTGTTCTAATCCTAAATCTAAGACTCCCCCTAGTATTTTCGAATCATCTTGCTATACCCATACTATTGATGTAACTGTATCTACATTAGTATCTTGTACTAAAAATGCCTCCAACATATGGAGTTATTTTGACAAAATTATAGAAAATAAA
>JAOTRH010062924.1:0-18481 GCA_034768845.1 Heliamphora exappendiculata
AAGGAGAGAAGAAGAGATGAGAGAAGAGAAAAGAAGAAGAGGGGTGATGAGAAAAGTCTCACGTGGGTGGGTCAAAAACATAAGAGGCTTATATAAATATATATTCCATATTTTTCCTCAAGGCTCACGAACCTTCCAACTTATCCCGATAGCTCACTCGAGCAGACTCCCACCGCTCGAGCGGTGATCTCTGAACCTAAAATTTAACAAATTTCCTTTAGTCTAAACCCCAATCTCTGGCCTTTACCTCATTTCAACTTTTACCATCAGCATGTTATCAAAATTTATCGTTATTTTAGATCTTACTATTATTTCAAAACTCATTAATTCGTTCATGATCCTCCATATTACTAAAACTTATACTCTAATCTTTTGTCATACCATAATATTAAACTAAAAACAAAAATCAATAAATAAATGTGTACCGGGTTATCACAACTTCCCCCATTAGGAATTTCGTCCCCAAAATTTGATCCTCCTTAAGGCTCAAAAAGCTCGGGATATTTGGACCAGATATCTGACTCTCTTTCCCAGGTTACTTCATCCACACCATGATGTCGCCATAATACCTTTACATAGGATAAAGTCTTATCTCATAAGACTTGTTGCCGGGTATCCAGAATCTTCACTGGTGGTTCTTCATAAGAAATATCTTCTCGTAGTCTCAATTCTGACCAATCTAGCACGTGTGAGGGGTCGGGCTCATATTTTCGTAACATCGACACATGAAAGACATCGTGTATAGATTAAAGCGCGGTGGCAAAGCTAGTTGATATGCTACTTCCCCAATCCATTCAAGTATCTCGAAAGGTCCTATAAACAGTGGTGACAACTTTCCACCTCAACCAAATCTTACCAATCCTTTCTGAGGTGATACTTTTAGAAATATAAAATCCCCGACTTCAAACGATAATGGCCGCCTCCATCTATCGGCATAACTTTTCTGGTGACTCTGAGCTGTGATCAAACACGTTCGAATTGTAGCAATCTTTTCGGTTGTTTCCCTCACCAGTTCAGGGCTTAATAGTGAGGCTTCTCCAACTTCGATCTAACACAATAGAGATCTATATGGTCTTTTATACAAGGCTTCGTACGGGGTCATCTCGATACTTACTTGGTAACTATTGTTGTATGCGAACTCAACTAGTGGTAGGTGATCTTCCCATAAACCACCAAGGTCCAACATGCAAGCTCGTAACATATCTTCCAAAATTTGAATTGTACGCTCGGACTGTCCATCAGTTAGAGGGTGGAATGTTGTACTGAAGAGTAAATTGGTTCCCAAAGCTACTTGCAAACTTTACCAAAATTGGGAAGTAAATTGGGGATCTCTATCCGATACTATCGATATGGGTACGCCATGCAATCGTACAATCTCTTGAACATAAAGTCTTCCCAGCTTATCCACCGAATTAGTTGTGCGTATCGGGAGAAAATGTGCAGACTTCGCCAATCGATCCATAATTACTCAGATTGCGTTGCGCCCTTTCAGTGACCTAGGAAGGCCAGAAACAAAATCCATCTTCACGTGTGCCCACTTCCACTCTGAAACTTGTAACGGTTGAAGCATGGCCACCGGTCATTAATGTTCTGCTTTTATTTGTTGACATGTGAGACACTTAGTGACAAACAAAGCCACATCCTTTTTCATGCCTTTTCACCAAAATTGTTGTCGAAGATCATGATACATTTTCGTAGTTCCCGAATGTATTGCGAGTTGAGAATGGTGAAAATCTCGTAGAACTTCTCTGTTCTTTCTGCCTGTTTCCTCGGTTCCTCTGTGCCTCTACTTGGTTGCCCTTCTCCAACTGTGCGGGCTTAAAGTGTTTTCCACTCCTTATCAGGTGTTCTATCTGCTCTTCAGGATCCCAAAGCCCTTCAAACTAGTCAACTACTTCCTGAATTTTGGCCACTAGGCCTCCTTTCTCTCGAAAGGCCCAAAAATTATCTATCTCTTCATGATTTCCTTCATTTCCCCATAAGTCTTCCTCGATCCCCATTATATTTTGTGAAAACCATATAGAATCTTCGCAGATTGTGGCCTCTAGATCAAAAAGTTGTGGCAATTACACTTTATCCAACGGGTCTTCATAATCGTAGGGCGAGGGAAGGCCCCAAGGCTCCTACGGGCCTCTATGGTCATGTGATTCTTCGACTACCAGGTGCCATTCTAGCACATCTTCTCCTTTCTCATATTCTATATCTATGAATTCCTACTCGACTTCTTCAAACTCCCACATGTTGTTCTCTTAAACATAAGATAGGTTCATTGGGTAGAGGTGTCCTTGGTTTTGATTCATGGAGAGGAACTATGTATACAAAAGGGTTAAATGCAAGATTTGTGAATCCTAACAAATTTACTTAGGGAGTACTTTTCTCTTTCTACTCGTTCTTCTCCTTAGCTTCCGTACTGACTGGAGGATTTTCTTCCTGCTTGTTCTCACTGTTAATGTCCTTTTTCTTTGAAGATCATTCTCTTTTTGATACTGCTTTTCCTGCTTCTCCAGTTTCAAAACTCGAGTTGGCCTCCTCATACCAAGCTACCCCTTGATGCCAGGCTGCATCATTGCTCGAGATGGTCGGGATATGCCACTTGATCTCAATTCTGGCCTCTTCCAAATCATCTAATGCCTTGAGGTGAGCCAAATCTTCCCATAGGAATTTAACCTATTCATCTTCTTCATTATTGGTAGGGGGAGGGGTTTCCTCCTCATAGATAATGAAAATCAGCAAGGTGAAAGAATCATCCTCAATCAAATCCCGAATAAGGTCATCTAGCCACAACACCTCCTACTTGGATGGAAAATCTACAATCGATTTTGGTTCCACCACAGAAATTATGAACTCGATGGGATTAAATCCTTTCAACTATTCCTTGATGACGTTTATATTTTGCTGATTGGCATGATTCGAAAGGGGGTTGGTAGTAATGTTCAATTTCTGTACAGTGGTGGGCGGAGGGATCACTTTGTTGTTAATCAAATCTTGAATTTCATGTTGAAGCCACATGCAATTATTAGTCAGATGTCCGTGCCCCTAGTGAAAGGCACAGTACTGGGTAGGATTGTATCGGAGTGGTAAAGGATTTGGAGGCGGAGTTGACTCTAAAGGCTTTATGAGGCCCATTTCAATCAAATGGCTCAGGATGGATGTTAATGACATGTTGAGTTGGGTAAAGGTTCTCTTCTGATTTCGGGGTGGATTTTGGGCGACCGGTTGAACAGATGGGCCTGCTTGATTTGGATTGGGGTTTAGTAAGTTCACTTTGTAACTTTGGCTCACTACATTAGTGGCATTATTCTGATTACCGACATATGGTTTTTGGACCATTTTTTGACTCAGTTCTTCCTTTTTAATAACCCTGGACTGTAAAGCATGCTTTATCTGTACCCCCGCATCAAAAAATTTCTTAAATATTATCAATGGCTGCGTGATCAGATACTTGCAGAATTGCGGTTGTAGGTTCTTCACTACCATTCTTACTTGTTCTTTCTTAGTGGCCTGACTCACTATCTTAGCTGCTGTAACCCTCCATCAGGTCAAGAATTCCACAAAAGATTCTTTGGCTTCTTACTGGGTGGTCTCGCGCTCCCAAGTGGTAACATCAAGCTAGATGTTATAGTTGTACTAATTTACAAATGCGGTAGCAATGTTTACGCATGTTCTCTTTTTGGAAGCATCTAAAGACAGAAACCATTTTTGAGCGGCTGGAAAAGCTGGGCTTTCAACTAATCATTAATACCCATCGACGATAAAGTCCCCACATACATTCTGAGATGAATCCTCGGGTCCCCGGTCCCGTCCAATTTCTCCATATCAGGCATCTTGAATTTCTCAAAAAGTTTAGCAACGGGGAAGAGACAAAGTCCCTCGACGTCCAACATATAGTCTTCGACACCTCAGGCTTTCCTCAAAATCTTTTCTAACTTATCAACCTTATCAGACAAGATTGATTCTTTCGCGGCTAAAATTTTTAGGATCCCTGGTCGAACAAGCTGTACAGCAGCTACTTACGGAGCTCCCTCGGGTCCTACATTGTTATCCCAAATATCATTTCCTACTCCATCCTCTTGATCATTTGGAATAACCACATTGGGCTCTGTGACCCGAGTTTGTAAGGCCTGAATTTGAGCCTGACAGTGTGTCTAAAGCCTAACTTGATTCGTTATAGTAGTACTAACCCCTTCAACTGTCCGTTGCAATTCCAGAATGGCCTTCATCATGTCAACCATGGTCAATTTAGGGTCTGCCATCGACAATCTCAACTGGTAAGTACGTTTAAGCCTTCCACTCGGAGAGCGAACGTAAGTCCATATAGGTTCTTCTCCATTTGAAGCTATAATCTCAGGCCTTTGAACTAAAGGGTCTTACACAAACCAAAAAACTTATCAGCCGGGGCTAGACTAAAAAAAGCTCACTCCCAAAAATGGACTCGTATAAAACTCAAAACTCCCACGTAAACTCAAAACTGCTCTCCCTCGATGACGAATCGGGAAAACGAAGGCTAATGCTAATCGTGGTGCTATTATACAAATAAAAGCATCTATAAAAAGAAAATTACATAACACTAAAAGATTTATTAATCCAAAAAGAAGGGTTCTAAGAAGCTATATTCTCATGAAAAAGGCTGGTAGGTCTTCACTCAGTGTACCTTCTAAATAGAGTTAAGAATATACCTCACAATGCTAGGAATGGTGCAAGGCATGGTCAAATCGTATGTAATAAATCTTTTTGCCACATCTATGGAAGCCTGTGGCCAGAAAATTTGCTGGCTTTCCCGACATAACCCTGAGACAGTGAACTGGCCAATTTATCGGGTAGGCAAAGCAGGGGTTTAAGAACCAAGCACACAAATATGCAAATGCATATGTGAATACCGATGAAAAATTTTATAATAAGAACCATTGACATTTCAATTTAATCCCTCTTATAATTTTATTTTTGAAAAACCAATCCCTAGCGGAGTCGCCAGAAAAACTGGGGGCGTATTTTTTTTAGATTGGGAGAGGGAATTATCTGGACATCCATCGTTTTGAGAAAAATGTTCCTTTTCTATTTAAAATGGAAAATCCAAGATATTCGAATGCATTTTTAAAAGAAAATGGAGTCACCACTTGATTTTTGAGAAAAACAAAGACAAACAAAAGAAGGCCGCGGGTCTTTTAAAGGCATAACCAGAGACAAAAAAAGGTTCGGGGGCTAAAGTACGAGAAGGAAAAGTGTTAAGCACCCTTCTTGTCCAACCGTGAGGTTGGCCTCTACTTTGTCAATGTTAGTTTTTATTATAAACTTTTTTAAAGGTAACATATACAAAACGGTAGGTTGAAGAGAGTTCAAACAAAAGCAAGCAATAAAGCAAAACCAACTATGATTCTCAGGGTCATGTGATTTGGTTATTATTTCTAGATATGTCACACGTATAGTTTGAGCAAAGCAAAGTGAAAAGCATGCGAGTGAGTAATAAAATAAACAAATAAAGACCTAAGGGACATGAAACAAAGTTTCAGCTTCTAACATGCTATAAACAGGCTATATATAACAAAATAGAAAAGATTAAAATACTATTTTGAGCTACTGGATATACATAAAATACACGACCGTGGCAACTAATGTTGCGGCTCTGAGGAAATAAGGCACAAAACTGGCGATCGTGCCAAACATAGGGTAATCGCGAAAAACATGATGGAAAATACCCATGGCCATGACAAACAAAGGTTGCGGTAGTGGTTTTTTAAAGGTCTAGAAAAAAGGGAACACATAATAAGGTCCAAATGAGGCTCAAATGTACAGGATAAGCAGGGCAGAGACCATGACCTATTAATTCTAAGTCAAATCCACCACCTTTCATCCGATATACAAATAATAACTCAAAACATAATATAAAGGATACAAAAAATAATAACAGAATATGATAAGCACATTTCTCATGTTACTGGCCTCAACAAACCTTACGGCCGAAGCAAAGGTATGTGACGGCCGTGACAATCATATAAATAAAGATTGCGGCTCTCATAGCAAATGTGCAGCCTGCATGGTGTGGCTTAGAAAACACACAGCTGTGACATTGAAGGGCCGCGATCATTGTATTTCAAATCCATAGAATACATGGGAATAAAGTTGTAGAGAACAAAGACCATGGCCTATTTGGTTTAGGTTGGATCCTCTGTTCACCATCCACTAAGAAAATAAACTAAGGTATAAAAAAGAAGAGATACTAACATAATAGTAAAAAGAGAAAAACCCTTAAAATAAATGAATATCATGGGGTTTTGAAGGAGTTTTCACATCATAACCTAAAAACAAAGGTCACGACCATGACTATAAGATGTCACGGCCATACTATTTATAGGCATAATAAAGATGGCAGCTAGGCATAAAAATATCATGGCCGGTACTGTGGATTTAACAAAACATACAGTCGTTACATTAGAAGGTTGTGGCCATTATGTTTCAGAACCTCAAAAAACTGTTAATGTGCTCATTGTGCTTGTGAGCGTTAAAATAAAATGAAAATGACAATAAATATATGAAACAAAATGCTACGAATACACTATTTATAATAAAAACTTGAAGAAACAATACTTATATTGAAATAAATAGCAAATAAGAAAAAAAAAATAGAAGACACCTAACCCACGGCACCTTCGGGGGAAGAAAATGAGAGTTTATAGAAGAGTTGTGATTCCTAAGATTACCTCGTATGAATATCTGCCTTGAATGGCCTCTCGAGGGTGAGGATAGGATGGCCCCAAATCGATATTAGCTTTACGAGCTCTTCCAATTTAAGAAAGAACATGACCAAGGCTCGAAAAACATGAAATGGATGAGTGTGTATTGATTTTTGCAGAGTTTAGACCTCCAGGTTCTTTCTCTCTTTTTTTCTACTTGGAATCGCCGCCTATTTATAGGCAAGGCAAGCAACACAAACCCCTTCTGGGATGTTGCCACCTATCTAAAAAGAGGTAAATGTGACGGCCTCTAGCTTTTTACTTTTGTACAGTACAAGCCGCTACCTTTATGGTGGTGAAAAGGGTAGCTGTGACTTTCAAAAGTCAATGCCTGGATAAAAAGGTAACAACCGTGACAAAGAAATTCACGGCTTCGTTTAGGGTTTTCAAAAAGGTTACGGTCGTGAGGGTAAGAACATGGCCTATTCTAGAGTTTTTAACAATGTGGTGGTCATTAAGATAGTAATGTCACGGCCTAAGGGTTTTTTGTGATTTGCTTGGGTTTTGAGCCGTATTCGTGTTTTTGCTTGCTTGGGAGTATCTTTGAGCATGATTCTCATACTTTTGTTATTGTAGCGAATTCGAGCCGGGTGCCTAAGATTCGACTTGGTCGAATTGGGGTGTCTATAGTAGTAAGGTCATAGTGGAGATCTGCCACAAGAGCACTGCCAGGTAATGTCTTCTCCTATTAGAGAGGAAAGATACGGTCTCTAAGCTGTCTTGGTAGTGCATATCTAATTGTAAGGGCGATAAATAATGACCACTGCACTATACTTATTGGTAACCAATTTTTATATGAGATTCACTTTCTCCATCAGCTAGATTTATAAGAATTTAGAGAAATCAGTAAAATTGATAGTAATGGTTGAATTTGGATGAAATTAACCCACTCAAGGGTACATCAGAAAATCCTCGACAAAGGCTCAAAGAGGAAATGAATTGATTGTTGAAGACTCATAAGCAAGTGAGAGGCCATTAATCCAAAGATCGAGGGCATTGTGTTTTCAGCCGACAATTTCTCTAAAGATTATTGAGAGAAATGAGAAAGAAGGGCTTTAAGCTTACCTAAAGAAACAAGGGGCTGCCAGCAGAAGTAGTAGTCTCTCCTCGATGAACAACATCTAAGCTAATCAGAGTCTCAGCAAGGATCATTAGGACAAAGTCTTTCTCGACCACATTTGACCAGTAATGTCAACTAGTGAGCAGCTGACTCGTTCATCAAAATGAATGAAAAGGTAATGAGCAAGGAGACAGAAACACAAAGCATAGCGGTGCTATAGTTGAAGACCGAGATCACTAAGGTTGCCAGTGGGATGGAATCTATCTATGATCCATGAAATATTGAGGCAGTCGTCAGATGTTAAAAGAGAAGTGTTGACACCACAATTTGACCCCGCCTAATCTTAGGCGAATCCGATGACGAAAATAGGTAGAATAGTGCCTCGATACAATCATCAGGAAGTGATCAAAGCCCGGTATTTGAACCTAGAACCTTCAAACCAATAAAATTTTGACGAACCATTGAAACTTACTGCCCAAGTAAGGCAATCGCCAACTCTCATTGTGCCGACCGCCACAGAACTTTGTAGAAACCCTACCCAAAAATGGCGACCACCACCTTTCATCATGGCGACCGCTAACTCCCATCGTGGCGACCGCCATCGAACTTTGAAGAATCTTTCAAAAATATGGTGACTGCCATCTTTGATAGTGGCGACCGCCAACTCCAAATGGCCTGACGTGTTCCAAAACGTGGCAACACCTCATTTGTTGAAGAATTATATAAATTCGGTACCCCAGCGAACGTTTTCAGTATGAATTTTGAGTGAGAGAGACTCTGTCGATATACCGAGTGATCCCGAGCCCCAACACCGAAACCTTGCTGAACCTCCGACTGACGTCAAAGCCTCGCTTGGATCACCACCCGAGAATTGGATCATTGAAGCATACTCCCAACTTTAGGATTCCCGGGCAATCTAGGTATCCTTCTTAGATCCTCGATCTTTCTAAAACTCCATTCTCTCTCTTTTGGAGTGATCGGGTTAAATTTAATATTAATTTGTATTTTCCTTTCATTTACATAGTCAATCCTATCCGCTTCATGTAATTCGGTTATTTTATTTAATTGTTTAGTTATTAATCTCTTCACATTCACACTAAGCACATTATCTTTCTCTTTAATTAACTCATCAAATTAGTGCTAACATGATTTAACGATACGACTAAATAATGTCGTTATTATTATGATATAAGCACTTACATAAAAATGGTTGTATTTGTTAATATTACACTCATTTAACTCTAGCGTTTCATTTCTACGCTTTTTTTTCTTTTTATGCTAATTTAATGTTTTAGTATTATTTACTTTTCTTTTTCTTTTAATTAGTCTAATTTTCTTTTACTAGCATTTTATTTTATTTTTCGCTCCATTGTAATTCTTAGTTGTCATTTAATAGCAATGTAATTTTCTTCCTTAGCATTTACCTTTTTTTTCTTGTAATGTAGCTTTAAAAAGTCTTTTTTTTTTCTTTTAGCTTAATGTAATTTCTTTCTTAATGCACTATTTGTCTATTTTTCTTTCTTTACATGTAATATTAGTTTAAGTATTCTTCTACTTTCTTAGCTTTGTTTCTCATTTTTCTTTTCCTTTAGTTTAATGTCCATTTTTTCTTTAAGCATTAGTTTAATGTGCTTTTCTAGTCTTTTATTTTCTTATAAGCTTTAATAAAGCTCCATTTAGCATTTCTTTTCTTATAATATTAACATTCATTTTCCTTATAGAAATTTATTTTCCATTTTCTATAGTCTTATTCTCTATTCATGGCACTTTTCTTCTTATTTTTGTTAAAACCTAAAAATCACAAAAAGCTTCCTAAACTAGCTTTCGTCTTTTAAGTCTTATCTTCTTTTGATTTCTTTTGATTTTCTTTTATTTCTTCTAAAGCATAAAATGTAAATAGTAAAGTAGTATTTTCTAACCTTTTATTTATTTATTTCAGTATAATTGTCCTTCTGTAAAGTTTTTTTTCTCATTTAAATCTTTTTGTTATACAACATTTATTTTAAATTTCTTTGTCAGTAAGTTTTCTTTTTTAATGTAGGAATTTCACATGCTTTTGTTTTGGTCATGCTTTTGATAATTTATGCATGCTAATATTATACTTAAAATAGATTAGCTTATTTTGTTGTAAATCCATGTTCAGATAATTTTAACAATTTTTATCATGCTTTTATTCTTTTATTTAAATCATAATAGTTAGCTTATTTTTGTGAATATTGCATGTGAGAGTGTTCCATATATCATTTAGTTAAAAATTGCATGCCTTAGAATTTAAGATTTTACACTTTTTATTTGTTTTGATTTGGAGTGTTATGTACATATATCATGTATTTTCTATACTTGATTTTGGATGTTCTCTCTTTATCTCTATTTTCTTTAGTTGCATGCATTTGAGAAATTCTATTAAAGAACCAATGATGATTAGTAAAGGCCAACCCTATACTTGGGCGAACGGGGTGCCTAACACCTTTCCCGATTCATACCTTAGCTCCCGAACCCTATTTCTCTGGTTAACGTTTTAAAGATCAGTGGCTATTTTTGTTTTTCTTAGTTTTTCTCAAAAGATAAGTGGCAACTCTATTTTTGATAAAAGGGGATTTTAAAATTTTTGTTTTCAAGGTGTTAAAATATTTTGCAAAACATCTTTTGAATTCTCTTATTTTTTATCCCTAAATCCCAACGCCATAGTATTCCTCCATCTTCGATAAGTCACAAAGTTTTATTATCTGTTGCTTGTAAGAGAGAAAGAAAGTTGGCACAACTACAACTTTCCTTGGGGTCTGATCCAGAGTAGCGAAAAAATTCTCTATAGTGGGGCATAGTTCCTCAAGGCCAAAGTAGAATACATGAGATTGTGGGTCCCACAGTTGTGTAGCAGCCCGTAGAAGTGGTTCGTTTATCTTGGCAATCATGAGAGTGAACAAGGAGTTAATGCCAAATGACCCAAAGTTGAGACGTTCAATGTCAGAAAACTCCTCGATCCATGCAAAAAGTGAGTTATGGAAGGAGGCTATTGAAGTGAAAGTGACAGAAAATGGAGGACCACAGTCAATACTTATAGGCATGAGAAGGTTGGACGTCAAAAAGATCAAAAAAGTACAATGAGTGTGGCAATTGCCACCTCTGAGTGTGGGACCGTAATGTGCAAAGATACACAGTACAAGGCTGCCACCTTCCAATTGTGGCAACTGCCATCTGTCTCTTGTACTTTGTGGTGACTGCCATATTCAAACCTGGCGACCACCACTTTCAATGGTGGTAGGCACTCTATTTTGTCCCTCCCTTTTTGTAATTTTTGTATTATGTGATCTTTGTCATGACAAACATCCAAGCTAGCTATGTATCGATAATAAAGACGATATGTATTCAAAATTTGTATCATGCAGAGAACAGAGAAACATACACGTAGATGTATAAAGTAGTAAATGGCACGAAGGCCCAAATGTATCAAAATGTATGGAGTAAGGGCACACAGGCCCATCAACAAACCTTGGGGCATGTAGGCCTGAAAAATAAAAATGTATCAATAAATCATTATGAAAAAAGGGGGGAGATCTCCCTCTAATGTCTCTGACGGACTCGACGGGAAGAGGGACCAATGTCCAATGGGCTAACCTTAAACGAATCGAATAGCTCCTCTAAATCATCGATGTTGTCACCATCGCTTCTAGAAGAAGAAGATACGACTTGGGAGCGGCTCTGAGCAGAAGAAATGGATCCTCGAGTGTATCAAACTCGGGAGGAAGCACAGGACTCACAACCTCGAACTGGGGCAGGAGATGGAACCTGTGACTCACCTTGAACCCGTGGCTCGGTAACATTCTGAACTGGGGCACATTTTTGTGGAAGAATGAAGGAATAAAAGGTAAGAAAAAGAATGAAATACAATAAAAGAAAAAATGGTGAAATACTCACTTTCTCAATTGGCTGAGGAGTAAAGACAACCCTAGCTGCATAGAGAGCAAAATCCCGCTGACGAATTAAGGTCCGCATATCGCTCACCACAAGCATAAGACGGTCTAGCCAAGCCTGATCCACCTTCCAAAAGGAAATAAGAGTTGAGCAATCTAAGAATAGAGAAGATCAAAGAGGAAAGGTATGGAAAAAAAAAGTCAAACTCGGCCAAGAACCGATCTGTACTTTGGGGTCAGAGGAACGGGGATGGGGTTGTTAAAAGGATACTCGATCATGGGAACTGAAATAGTCCAGGGTACCTCATTGCTCTGGCTCTAGCAGCTCCCCCTGCAGCAGCAACAACTGTGACGCCCCATCTTACGGGCACGTCGGGACATACGTAGCTATAATTAAGGGAGATATTCTAACCATGCATTCATAATTACATATGATAAATACTACATCATTAGAGGTTCAAAATTTGCTCAAATATTTAATGATTATAGTCATCCAGAGAATTTAACAAAAGTTACTAAGTGTTCACGGAGACTGAATAAAACAACAAAAATAAAGAGAATTTAACGTCTTCAAACGACGTTATTGAGATCGGTTGGCTCGTACCACTCACCCCGATCCTCGAAGTCTTATTCTCTACGAGCACACCCTCTTCAAAATGTTCTTCTTCTTCACCTATGCAAGTGCGTGATGCAAATGAATGCAATGTAAATACCCAACCCAACATACTTCTAGAACCATAGCATGAATTCCATGCTGGGAATTTCAGAGTAGACTTGATGGGAATTTGATCACTGAACTTATCATCGCCTCATTACGAAAGGTAAACGATCACCTTGGATACATGCCTTAGCCATTTTACTCAATGGCAATGGCCTGGGGGCGGACCAACCAATTTTGTCCATCCTTATCCAGGCTAGTCGATCCCACATTAAGAACTAAGATGCTCGTTAGGCGTCAACCCAAAGCCTAATTAAAAAGGCTAGTGACGAACTAATGGTGCCTAACCCCTTTTTATAATAAAAAATCTCCAAATTCATTTTCAATATTGGCAACCAGGGACGCCCTAGTTTCAAAACCACAGAAAGAATGATTTCCACATAACCCAACCCACGATAATAGGTACGAAAGGGACTCCGATAAACCAAGATGCTAGTGCAGTAATGCTTATGGCGTGCAACATGTTTCTCGTATACAACTAATTACAGCATGGCATATAAATATGATATAACATAAGATATAACTCACTAAAGAATAGAGTACAAGCATAAGAAGCATAAGTTATAATTCATGTGACATGGATTTAACCTATCGGCATGGTTTCTAATCATCCAATTGTTAATTGAATACACCAATCATTCACATAAATCATTTAAAGTCCATATGTTTAAGTTCCATAAAGTAACATACCACTCATACACTTAGCCAAATTTAGCTAATTATTCATGCGTAAATTTTAAAATCACAACAGTATTTTGAGTACCTAGATGTGGATTTAATTTATGATTTTTGAACACCAATTAGATAAAAAAAATTTCCTACAACTTTCATGTCTAACACTAAGGTCAATTGCTAGGGTAAAAGGGTCATTTATCTTAATTAAGAAAAAATCATTCAGCACTTTACAGAGAAAAGTGCAGAATTTGGGCTTCTGTTGGTCACAATTTTGGGACATCAATTTAAGGGCTATAGGTCTACGGTTTGGAGAGGTTTTAGTATAAGGTGTCCCGTACAAGTTTCATATTTTGTACTAGGGCTAGTTGTTTGGAGAAAATTGATGATTTTGGTCAATTTATAAAGTGGGTTCAGTCAGCATAAAAAGAGTCTGCAGAATAGATTTTTAATAGAGAATGCTTAAAACCTTTGGGGTCCATCCAAGGGTATTTTGGACTGATTTTTGCTCAGTATCTAGATTAATATGTTAGATACATTTTTAATGAAAATCACGTTTGGATTTGACAATAAAAAACTTAGGTTTTCGTCTAAAAAATATGTGTGATAGAGAGCTCTTTCAGTCACTGAAACACAATAATGACTTTGGGATGGGTTTTGACCTATCAAGACTTCATATGCTTGGCTCAATTTTGGTGAAAAGCAAGAAAAATGTATTGTCGACAAGTTTATGTTTTGACCTGAGCTCGGTTCTCATTCTAACTTAGGATTTTTGTGTCTATAACTCAGAGTGGTCAAAATCTAACACTCTTTGGTAAAAATGGTGTATCTGGAGTTCTATCCAATGAAATCACTTCAAACAAATTTTGTATGAAAGATGACTTAAACATTTAGGTCTGGATATAAAAATAACATTTAGATCATTTTTCTATAATTAGTTACGGTGATTTAAAATTCGTGGCATAATGTTGGTATACCTAAAAAATCAGGCTATCTAGGGTTTCGATAACTTAGCTCATGTTGTGTTTATTTTCAATGTATTTTCTTTGCATGCATGTCATATAGTCATACATACTAAAATTCCAGAACCTATTCAAGTCATAAAACTCAAAAATACTCACGTGCAAGGACGTACCACACTTGATCTTACATAGATAGCCCCTAATCTACTCATACGACATCTTTTTGAGTGAGATCTTGTTTCTTGTTCTTAGGGTTCATATAGAGATGGATTGAATGTTATTTTATGAGAGAATGACAGAAGGTTTGAGGTATTTACTTACTTATTTTGAAGGCCTAATGGCAGAAAGGTGGTAGGACTTAGCTTTGTAGTACCTCCTTGGCCCTTCCTACCTCCTTCTTCCTCCTTCTTTCCTTCTTCTCTCCCACACTTGAAGAGCCTTCTCTCACTCAAGTTTTGTAGTCTCTCACTCTCCTTTGTGGCCAAAAATGAAGGGAAGAAGTGGGAGATAGGGTCCATTTTATAGAATTTTAAAAGGTGTGTTTAATGATGCCGGTGTAAGAAAATTTAAATTTTTCTTATTAACAAATTGTGTAAGAGATATTTTCAGATTGTGCAAATGGGGGTCTCGGTTGGGCTGTTTGGGGAAGCTAAAAGGTCAATTTTTGCATTATTTTAATGATTAAATTTGATTTTGGTACCATTTTGTGTAAGAAAATACATAAAATATTAATTTTATGTATCTTTTTGGCATCTTAACCCACTAAAACCTATTATATTAATGTGTTTGTAATTAATAGTTTTCCCATGAATTATCATAATTTTGATAGCAATTAATTAAATAGCTCTAGGCTTTTAAGTTAGTTTAAGCTAGTTTGACTAGAATTGACTTTTTGAGTTATTTATTATGTAGAGACTTTAAATAATAATTTATTTACTTTTGTTGACCTATATTATTAAATTATTATGTATATCACTTGTATAAAAAGTATTAGGTCATAATAATACTTAATTTATACAACTATTTCTCATTTTTAAGCTTAAAAATAAAAAAAGTAACTTTTTGGGCACAATTCCCTAGGTAGCCGGCCATGCAAGGGTATTTTTGTTATTTTTATTGTTATTTTGTCTTTTGTTATTTAATTGTATATAAATATCTGATTTTGAGTGTCCATGTGTCAAAATTTAAATTTTTAAGATTTTTTACTGTACTAGAGGCAAAATGGTTATTTTACCCTAATTATGAGAATTCTTGATTTTTAATTTTATATTTTATGTAATTTACTTAATTTAGGCTGTTCTGTGACTTTTCTGAGTATTTAAGCTTCCCTTCTAAGGATTTGGCCTCTTTAGGATTTCCTAGGTTAAATTAAAATTTTTGGGTTAATTAGGGTTTCTCTTATTCATGTAGCGATCTAAGTTCTTGTTGTTTATCCGTCGCTAATACTAGAATTTAAACTTGGTTGTTACAATTTACCCCCTAAAATAAATTTTGTTCTCGAAATTTTATGTCGTACCTCAATCTGTGAACAACTGGGGATGACTTGTCCTCATAGCTTCTTCCTACTCCCATATCGATTCTTCAATCCCATTGTGGTTCCAAATAACTTGAACAAGCGGAATGGTTTTGTCTCGTTAATCGATAATCCTTACCGGCTATTCCTTGAATGTGATATCCTCATTAACATGGAGTTCCCTCTAGTCCAGAATATGGGTAGGATCTAGTTCATACTTCATCAGCATCGACACATGGAAAATATTATGAACGTTGGCGAGTTACGGTGGTAGGGCCAAACGATATGCCACTTCTGTAACGACTTGGTACAGACCCTAGTTGTGATAACCCAGTTAATTAACGACCCGTGTAA
The DNA here is from genome assembly GCA_034768845.1 of Heliamphora exappendiculata. Classification (NCBI taxonomy): domain Eukaryota; kingdom Viridiplantae; phylum Streptophyta; class Magnoliopsida; order Ericales; family Sarraceniaceae; genus Heliamphora; species Heliamphora exappendiculata. The sequence goes on from JAOTRH010062924.1 coordinate 15,919, forward strand.
ATACCCTGCTCGGACCCTAGTGTTAGTGACAGATAGTCCACGAGACCATAGAATACAGAAGAAGTTCAAAACCCTAACTCGAATCGAAAACCCTAAGTTTGGCCCGAAAATCCCAACAAGATCCAAAACTCAGACAACAAAATCCTAGCACCTGGAGAGTCTCCTAACATTCTAAATAAAATAAATATAATGAAATAATGAGTTAAAAATTAAAAAAATACTCATAAATAGGGTAAAATGACCATTTTGCCCTTAGTATAGCAAAAAATCTAAAAAATCTAAATTTTGACAGATGGATACCCTAAATCAAGGATTTAAGTACAATTAAGTAGTAAATGACAAAATAACATCAAAAATGACAAAAAGACCCCTTAGTGCCGACCACCTTGGGAAGTGTGCCAAAAGTGACTTTTTGCTTTCTTTTTAACTTAAAATGATAAGAAATGCATTAAATTAAGCCTTATGATTATCCAATACTTGTTGAACAAGCAATATACATAATAATATAGTGTTATAGGTCAACAAAAACAAACAAATCATTATTAAAGTTCATATACAACAAAATAAGTCAAATAGTCACATATTACCAAAATAGCTTAATTTGACTTAAAAGACTACTTCTATTTAATCAATTGCTATGAAAACTATGATAATACATGGGAATACTATATTTATCATAAAAAAAACTTAAATAATAGGTCTCAGTAGGAAAATACACCAAAATGATACATCAAATTAACTTTTAATGCATTTTCTTGCACTATAAAGGCACGGAAACCAATGAAAAATCCCTTGATTGATGTGGGATCAGGTTTTTGTCCCTCAAACAGACTCAAAGCTGTATTTATCTTCCCCATATCTGATGTTTAGCTCTCAAAAGTTGCACCAATTCAATTCAACTCAAACCTAATTAATTAAAAAGAAGAAAAAGTCTTTCCATGGTACTTCTTGTTCCCTCCATGTCCCCTAGCCTTTTCCTATATAAACCAAGCCAAACACCCGCTTCTTCCCATTATAATTTTGTGCAAGAGAGGTGAGGGACCAGACCTTCATAGTTCTTGAAGTGTTCTATAAGTTTGAGAGAGAAAAAGGAGAAAGAAGGAAGAAGGGAGCTAAGAAATCAAGAGGTGTTTTCCTAAAGCTAAGTCCTTCCATGCCACCATCCCTTGAGCCCTCAAATAAGTAAGTAAAACCTCTAAACCTTATATCTAATATCCCTCAAAATATCCCTCAACTCATCTCTTTAAGCACCTTAAAAATCAAGAATTGAAAACAAACCAAAAAGGCGTCGTAGTTGAGAAATAGGGGCTGTTGTGTTGTGGAATGATATGAGATGTGTTTGTGTGTTGTTACTTTTGAGTTTGATGACCTAGAAGTATTTTGGAGCCTTGATATTAATGTCTAAAACACAAGCATGCAAAGAAATAGAACAAAAAATTGACATGACATAAGTAGAAGATTTGGACCCTAAGAGACTTGATTTTTGAGAACATAGATGTTTCTGCCCTGAATTTGGGATGCCGTAACTCAATGTAGAAAATTGATCTAAGAATTTTATTTATGTCCAAATTTATATTTATATGTTATCTTTCATCCAAAGTTGATTTCAACTCATTTGCATAAGTAGAACTCGAAATATTACAATTTTAGCAAAGTGTGTCATTTTCTGACCACTCAACACTACTTACTTGGAAACCCTAGTTTAAAGTGAGTTCCGAACTTTGGTCAAAACATGACAGTTGTTGATAACATATATATCTATATACCCACCAAAATTATGCATAAAGTATTGAGTTTTGATAGGTCAAAACCCCTTTGAAAGTCTCTATTGAGTTTTAGCCCTCAAATGACACTTCTGTCACATATTTTTGTGTAGGACAAAACCCCTATTTTTAATAACCTATTCCAAAATTTCTCTACATGGACATTGTATCTAACATATCGAAGTATTTTTTTTCCCAAAAATCATACCTTAAAGCCTTGGGATGAATCCCAAAACGGTTTCAAACCCTCTGTCAAAAATTGGCACTGCCTAGTTTTGGCGGCTGACAAAACCTATTTTTTAAAATGGCCAAAATGTCTAACTTGTTTCAAACAACTACCCTTAGCTATAAACATGAAACTTGTTGAACTAGAACATACTAAAAAATGGGCTCATTTGGACTTGATATGATACCCCAAGGCCGAGACAAATAGAAGCATGTATTTGGTGAAATCTTGAGGAAAGTGCTGAACCGTTTTTACTTAGAGTTGTAGGAAATAATTATATCTAAATGTCGTATAAAAATCATAGCTTGATTCCAAGTCTAGATACCCTAAAATCTTGTCGGCTCTTTTAATTTAATACTTGACCTTTGACCCTAAAAGTTGCTAAGTATGGATTGAGTACCCTTTGCAATGAGACCCGAGTTTTATATGATGATCGATTTGAATTAATTGATAAGTGTTTCTAACTGAATGTATGATGATTCAGAACTCATGCTATCATGTTTGGATCATATCTTGAGAATTGTAACTTGTGCTTCATATACTTGTACCTTATACTTTGCGCGTTATACCATGA
>JAOTRH010062935.1:0-18481 GCA_034768845.1 Heliamphora exappendiculata
TTCTGTAAGTAAAACTCACTTGTTCATTTTTTTTCTTTTATTTTTCTTTTGTTCCTTTTAAAATATAAAATGTGAATAGTTAAATTTTTCTTTGTTAGTATAGCATTTTCTAACCTTTTTTTTTATTTTAGCACAACTTTTTTTATAAATCTTTTTCTTTAGTTTCTTTAAGCTCTCCTATTTTTAAGTTTTTTTGTTAGTAAACTTTCTTTTTAATATGATATTTTTATGCATATTTTATTTTACATTTAGCATTTTTTTATTTATTCATCATATGCTAGTCTAGTTTATTTTGATATTTTAGTTACTTTCTTTAAAATTGTGTTTAGAGTAATTGCTTATTTTGTTAGCAATTCATGTTTAGGTAATTTTAACAACTTTTAGTATATTTTTGTTCTTTTATTTGAATCATGCTACCTAAGTTGTTTTAATGATATTACATGTGGGAGTGCTCTATGTATCATTTAGTTAGAAATTGCATGCCGCAGAATTTTGGACTTTTATTTTGATACTTATTTTATTCAGCGTTCTATACACCTATGATATTTTTTTTTATTTGATTTTGGATGTTCTCTATTTGCCTCAACTTTCTTTATTTGTATGCATTTGAGAAATCTTATTACAGAACTAATGATGATTAGTAGAGGCCAACCTTACAGTTAGATGAATGGGGTACCTAACACCTTTTTCGATTCGTACCTTAGCCCTCGAACCCTTTTTCTCTAGTTAAACATTTTAAAAATCAGTAGTCATTTTTATTTTTTTTATTTTTTCTCAAAAATTAAGTGGCGACTCTATTTTCAACAAAAAATATCTTTTCAAAATTTGGCTTTCAAGCTGTTAAAATAATTTTTAAACATATTTGAATTTTCTTATTTTTGACCATTTTCTAAAACTCCAAAATTCTGGTGCCACAATGCTATCAAGAAATATGCTGATCAGGCTCCTAGAGAAGGACATCAACAGCAATAGAGTCGGTAGGAGGCTCGTATCGCCTCATCCCACCCAAAACCAAGTGGTGGGGTGCTAGAGCGTAGGTGTGTGGATCGAACAGCGCTGGGTGGCCCTCCCTAGCATCAAGATCGAGGCAATCGACCATCTCAGCCTTAGCAGCAGCATCTGCAGCTGCCTGTGCCTCGGTAGCTGCGCGTGCCTCCTCAACAATACGGCAGGAGGTACGCTCTGCCTCAAACATGAAGGCATCCATCGCACCTGGCTCAGTGGAAGGCTAAGTGGTGGTAACCCCGCCGGCGGGAAGGCTAGAGGTCGTGCCTCCGAGAGTCCCTATGACGGAGCTCTTACTCGTGAATGAGCCTCGAATGGCTCCTGCGATATCCTCAAGGTTGCCGTAGCCCGCCATGTCAGAAAGAAGAAAGGGGAAAGCTTGAAAGTCGCAAAGAACAAGAGGAAAGCACAAAGGGTAGACAGAGCTGAGGAAGTTTGAGAGTTAGAGAGAGAGTGAGATATGAGATAATGGGACTAAGCCGCGCGTCCTGGGAGACTGTACGCGCATTTGGATATGGCGGTTGCCAATTTCCTTTATAGCAACCGCCAGGATGGTGAAGAGACACGTGGCGACCGCCATGTTATAAGGGTTTTGAGCTAGCGACCGCCGTGTCAGACGGATTTGGTCTCGGCGGTTGCCAAGTTTTCAACAGTCACATCAATTTTAGGGTTCCAGATGGGCTGTTTGGGGGTTTTGTTATTCATGTTTTTTTTTCTTCTTTTAGTGTGTTTATTTTATTTGTGTATTTATTTTATGTGATTATTTTCCTTTTGTGCGTATTGATTTCGTGCGTGTTATTTTTAAAAATATTTTTGTTAGCAAAAATGATTTTCAAAATAAAATAATTTTTCTTAAAAATAAATTTTTTTATTGTGTGTTTTTATAAAACTAATCTTTGGTGTTTTTCAAAAATACTTCAAGAAATTTTTTTGTGTGTTTAGAAATAATTTTAAATTTGCGTATTTTCTTCAAAAATGATTTTGTGTGTCTTTAACTTTTTGAGGTTTACTCTCCGGATAAATTTAATTTTAAGCCGTGACTTAACTTTTAATTATTTTTATCCCATATTTCGTTCCGAATTTTTAGGTCTTGACTCGACCTATTAATTCGTGGTCTTTTCTTCCAAAAAATTTAATTTGAAGACATGACTTAATTTTTAATTATTTTTATCCCGTGTTTCATTATGAATTTTTAGATATTGACTGACCTATTAATTCGTGATCTCTCCTTCCGATAAATTTAATTTTAAACCGTGACTTGGCTTTTAATTATTTTTATCCTGTGCTTCGTCCTGAGTTTTTATGTCTTGACTCGACCTATTAATTCGTGATTCTCTCCAATAAGGATGACTTTAAAGTCTTGACTTGACCTTTTAGTTATCCTTTTCCCGTTATCATTCCGAATTGTTAGGTCTTGACTCGACTGATCAATTCGTTGTTGTCTTCTCGGTTAAGATAATTTTTAGGATCTTGACTCGATCCTCTTGATTATCTTTTTTCCAATCGAGTTCTTAGATCTTGACTCAATCTTTGACTAATGTTCCCTTGAGCTATTGACTCGATCTTTAAGAGTTATTCGATCATACCAGTGTATGCATTATATTAGCATCCACATCATGTTTAGCATCATGTATCCATACATTTGCCCCGGGAACTACGTTTTAGTCGGATCCTTAGCAAAGGGGTACGTAGACAGCTCGATGAAAATTCGAGTATGACCAACATCATATGCATGCTTGTGTGTTTGTGGCTTAAGATTGACGACCCGGTTAAATGGCTGTTGTCTTGATCTTTGATATAACTTGCATCATGCATTGCTATGCAAGTTATATCAAAGAGGGGCAACTATAGACACCCCAATTTTATCCCGCCCAATCTTAGGTGAATCCGATAATGAAAACAATTGGAATGGTGACTCAGTACGATCCTCAAAAAATGATCCAAGCTTGGTAATTGAACCCAATCATCAAAACCTTCAAACCAATAAAATTTTTTTGAACCACCAACTCCAAAGTGGCGACCGCCAATAGAACCCTTTGAAAACTTTCACTTTTTGTGGCGATCGTTATGTTTATTGTGGCAACCGCCAATAGAACTTCCTGAAAATTCTACCTCCAACACGGCGATCTCCAACTTGTAATGTAATGACTGCCTATAGAAGCTCTTGGAACCTTTTCAAACATGGCAACAGCCAACTCCTAACCTGGCAACCGCCAACTTCAAATAGCCTAACGTGTCCCAAAACGTGTCAGCATCCCTTTGGTTGATGAATTCTATAAATACTGTACCTTAGCGTACGTTTTCATGACAGAATTTTAGAGAGAAGTTTAGCTAAAGAAGCTCTGCTAAGTTACCGAGCAATCCCGAGCCCTGATGCCGAAGCCCTGCCGAAGTACTGAGAGCAGAGCCCCCAATACCAAAGTTTGGAACATCACCCCAAGATCGAATTGCCATTCCTCGACTCGAGAATTCCTTAGCGATCTAGGTATTTTGCTTGGATCCTCGGTTCTTCTAATTTCATTCTCTACCTCTTTGGAATAGCCGGGTTACTTTAATTGTTTTATTTACATACTTTCTTGCATTATTTATGTAGTTGCTTTAATCAGTATATTTCATTTTCCTTATGAGTAATGTGTTTTTTTTTTAGTAAATTAGTTAAAGTCATGTTATAATTTCATTTTGTTCATTTAGTTTGTTTACTTTTTTTGTTACGCATTCACACCCTGCACATTATTTTTCTTCATTACCACATCAATTAGTGCTAACATTTTTGGCAATTCTAACTTGTAATGTTGTTAATTGTTATTATTAATGCATTAACATTCAAGTGAATATAGTTGTCAATATTACATTCACATTTTTTAATAATTATTTAGTTATTTATTCATCATTTTTTTCATTTTCTTTCCCTTTTATTTTCTTCTAATGTTAGTCTAATTTTCTTTTATTAGCATTTTATTTTTATTTTTATTTTTCTTTTCTTTTCTTTTAAAAGTTAGTTTAATATTTCATTTAATGCTAATATTCTTTTTTTTCTTTTTAAATGTTAGCTTAACTTTCCTTTTATAGTATTTATTTATTTTTATTTTGTTAAACTTAAAAAGTCATAAAATGTCTTTTAAACTAGATTTCATTTTTAAGTGTAATTTTCTTCTATTTTGTTTTTTTTCCATTTTATGTTCTTTTGTCTCTTTTAAAATATTAAATACAAATAGTTAGATTTTCTTTTTAGTTTAAATAAGCATTTTCTAACCTTTTTATTTTAGTATAATTTTTTTTTGCAAACTTTTTTTTTCTTTAAATCTTTAAACTCTCTTTTGTCATGACACTTTTATTTTTAATTTCTTTGTTAGTAAACTTTCTTTTTATTATAGAATTTTATATATCTTTTATTTTACATTTAGTATTTTTTTATTAAAATATTCATCTTGATAATGTTAACCAAGTTTGTTTTGATAATATGCATATTTTTAGTTTCTTTAAAATTGTGTTTAGAATAGTTTAACTTATTTTGTAACAGTTCATGTTTAGGTAATTTTAGTAATTTTTAACATATTTTTGTTCTTTTATTTAAATTATGATAGCTTAGTTTATTTTGATGAAATTACATGTGGAAGTATTCCATGTATCCTTTAGTTAGAATTGCATGTCATAGGATTTTAGGATTTTACCTTTTTATTTGTTTTGTTTTGGTGTTCTATATACATATGTTATGTAGTTTCTATATTTGATTTTGGATGTTCCTTCTTTGTCTTAACTTTTTTTATTTTCATGCATTTGAGAAATCTTATTAAAGAACCAATAATGAGCAGTAGAAGCCAACCTTACGGTTGGACGAACGGGGTAGCTAATACCTTTTTCAGTTTGTACCTTAACCCCCGAACTCTTTTTCTCTGGTTAAACATTTTAAAGATCAGTATCCATTTTTGTTTTTCTTGATTTTTTTCAAAAATCATGTGGTGATTCTACTTTCAACAAAAAAGAATTTTTAAAATTTAGCTTTTAAAGTATTAAAATATTTTTTAAACATCTTTTGAATTTTATATTTTTGACCATTTTCAAAACTCCAAAATCCTGGCGCCACACACCCATCCTATGCATATATAGATTGGTTTGAAAATTTTAAGTTATAACCGTGCCAAATCACCACCCTCCAATACCCATTTTACAAATCAAAACCCGCTAAAGCTTACCTTAATCGACATGGTTCAAAACAAAAATAAATAATAAGTTCAAAACCTTTCAAAATGTGCCCAACTGAGGGTTTAATTAATGTATAAGAGTAGTCCACAAAACTAAAGTCATGATATACAAGAGCCCAACCTTTCAAACAAAACATCAAGATTTTGAAAATAGCCCAGACCGATCGATTGGTTAGAAGACCGCTCGATCGGTCTCTTGCCTGTATAAAAGAACCGAGAGTATCAAAAGACCGCTCGATAAACAGATCAATCGGTTTATCGATCCGTCCTGCTTCAGGTTCTTTTTCAAGTTAAAATCGAATTTTTAACGCTTAAAAGATTTTCACACCTTTCAACACCTTTGGGTAAAGAAATAACTTTTAAAGGGAAGAAAAATCATTCCAAAATCTCCCTTAGGCACAAGAGTCCCCAAAAAATCTTCATTTAACTCAAGATTTAACCCCATTTTCTATGGTTCATTGATCCATATGTTAAATTCAACATAAAAAGGTTCAAACCCATTAATTTGTATCAATTTTTCTCAAATCAACTTAATTCAACCTCATATATAGGGTTTTATATGCAAAAATTCCCACATCTTTAAGTTACAAATTTACCTATCAACCCATAAATTATCAAGTTACAAGGCTTTAACACCTACTTGGGTGTTTCAATTTTATTATTTTAACCAACTACCATGAATTTAACTAGGGTCTTGTTAAATCTCTCACATCTTAAGGTTTCAAGGGTTTAACAAAAACTCAACACATATCTCAACAAAACATTACAAATTAGTCAAAATCCTACCTCATAGACATCCCATCATCTAGAATCAAGCCTCGTGTGAGTTTCAATTCACCAAAGCCCACCACGCGCAACTTCAAAAGAGCTTCTAATGCATATCCACGCTCTTCAACCGTAGCTTGCTTGAGGAAACGACAAAATCTCGACCTCCAACGAACATGAAAAGCTGTAAGAAGCTCAAAAACCTAAACCCTAGGTCACCCCTCAACTTTAGAGAGAGAGAGAGAGAGAGAGAGAGAGAGGAGAGAAGAGAGAATGAGCAAATTGACTCAAAATTCAAAATTTATAGCCTCTGCCCGTCATAGACCGCTCGATTGGTCTTCGCAACTACACTGTTAGTCTAACTTTAAACGAGCATATCTCCTTCATTCGAACTCCAAAGGGTCGTTCTTGTGCTTAAACTAGAGCTCTGAAAATCTACTTTATAATGGTTCAAACTTCATACTATGATTCATTTTGTACAAAAAGTTATGACCAATTTAGTGAAGGTATGTCATTTTTCTCCATACACTTTTCACAGATTTTTATTCAAGCATCCATTAGAACCTCTTATTCTTCTCCAAACATATCTTTCGTGCATATTCAAATTCAAAATATCACTAAGCTCAAGTTTTTTATTCTTACTCACATCAACACTTAATCATTTTTAAAATAAAACGAATCGAGATCTCACAACTTGCATAGATTCCACTCCTATATCACACCACTAAATTATCCATCATGGTGTGTACAGTTCAATGCTCTTCTCATTGGATGTATCAGATTGGCTATATTAATGGCCCATGTACATTCATGTCCACCAAATATTGATCGTGTCTACAAGTTTTGATTATGTTAAGATCAACTTTTGTTACATGCCATTCTTGCTTTTGCTACGAAACACATTTCACCATTAATAGTATTAACAACAACTTTACACGAAACATGGACTAAGCTCACTTAGCTATGTGCAAATCGCTCCTGGTTTAGAGTGATCATGAGTCTCAAGAAACACCTCACAAAATCTCGTGATTCAAAATCGTTTGCACATTATAATGCCAGATAATTATGTGCTTAATTTTATTGATCCAACGTACTTTCTTTTTAATATTTTTTATTCTATTTTGTAATTATATATATTTAATATTTTAATTTTATTGGTCCAAATTAACGTTCTTTCAAATTTAAAATCTATTTTTAAAATTCTAAATTTGTTCTATTATAAATTATTATCTTTTTAAACATTTAAACTTATCTCATATTTTTATTGATAAATTGCTAATAATTTAGTGAGACACGATCGAGGAACTTCATAAAAAAATCTACAAAAAAATAGTGAGAAATTTATTCAAGAAATTTTATATTTTAAAATTTAATCAATTTACTTTCTATTGATAGTTTTGGTGTTAGAATTCTCTTCTTTAATAGGTATAGTTTTTATATATATTTTTTGGTTTGTACTATTTATCATTACTATTTGATTTCATTGTACTTTTTTTTTTTTGGTCTAATTTTTTATAGCTTCTAAAATGGGTGCAAACCAATTATGTGATTTTATTAACTCAAGGAAAAAAAATTATATTATATATTCTTATATTTGACCGTGATAGCATTAAAGAATTGTTGAGAATATTTCTTACGAAATAACTTTCTTATCTAATTATTATATAGATAGCAGAAAAATGAGAATCAACTTAAGAAAAATATATGATTTGTGAATATTTTTTTAAAAATAAAAATTTAAAAATTACGGTAACTTAAATATTGAGCGAGATTATAAAGTTTGAACGTACTCGCAGTATTTATAAAAAAGATATAATACACAATTTATAATATTATTAAAAACATCTAATTATAAATTTTAAAATAATATTATATATATTTTTTTAAAATGTACATATTGTTTTTTTGTCAATTAACAAAATATATCATATTAAATAACTTTTTGTATTATTTGTATAGGTTTTTCTTTGATTTTAAAATTTTTATTTTTTTTCTCCTTGGTGGATAATTAACACTTGAAAGATTATATATTATTTTGTTTAATTACGAGTATAGAATCAAAACAAATATGCTTAATAATATTTCTCCTCATTTTATAGTATGTGTTTTTATTAAAATGGTTAGACTTTAAATTGCATGTTATATTTAACTAAATTGTATTATTTTTTGAAAATTATTTTAAACTTATTTAAGATTTATAAAATATTTGAATAATATATATAATAATTTTTATTTTTATGCGGTGCATTGCACGGGTTGATTGCTAGTCTAAGCTCTCGTTTGGCAAATTAGTTTAAAGCTAGTTTTTAGTTTTTTTTGGCTTAAAACTCAAAAAATAAAAAAAATCTCGTTTTTTAACCCATGGCTTTTACTCTATTTATTTTTTGATTTTTTGATTTTTTTGATAACAATTTTTAATTTTACCTTTTGATTTTTTAGTTTTTTGACATTTTGGCTTGGCAAAATCTCAATTAAGCTGAATGATAATTTTAAAATTTTACATCCAGCTTATTTGACTTCTTTGGTAGCTTAAAAATTACTAATTTTTCAACCAAATAAACTTTTAATTTTTTGATTTAAAGTTAGTTAAAATAAAAAAGTATAGTTAAAGTCAAGTTGTAAAGCAAACACTAAGTGTTCGTTTGACAACCTGACTTTAATCGGTTTATTGGTTTTAAGTCATTTTAAGTTAAAAATTTAAAATTTCGTTTAGTTGGTAAAATAATTACTAAAAAAATCAAAAAGAGTTAAATAAGCCACCTAAAAAATTGACCGAATTGAAATATGGTTGTTACGTTAAAATTTATATTTAATTTTATACATAGAAATGTAAAATTAAAAATTATTATAAAAAAATTAAAAAATCAAAAAGTTAATAGGGTAAAAGTTAAAAAATTGTAAAACAAAATTTTTTAATTTTTTTAACTTTAAATAAAAATGTCAAAAAAATTAACTTTAAGTTAATTTGTCAAACGAGAGTTAATTATATGTAAAATCATTATTTACCCTTCTCAAAGTTGCCCTCAAGTCAAAACCCATATATTCTTTACATTATGCCTCTGGACGCCGCCGTGCCTCCAGCCCCCGCCTTCCCTTAAGCCGCCGCAGGCGTGCCTCCTCCCTTGCGGCGGCCTTGCCTCTAGCGGCTGGCTTGCTTCTCCCCGGACATCCTATTGATCGGGATCGTCGCTGGTTGTCATTGGTTGCTGCTGCCGGGCATCGTTCGTTGCAGCCGCTGGGTCGCCTCATTGCTCGCCGTGCCCTTGTTACGCCGTTGCCTGCCTCCGTGTTCTAGGTGTGTTATTTTTATTTTTTTGCAAAACCTTGCCTTCATTGCGGCAAACAGAATACTTCTCTTTTGACTATCAAGATTTAAGGTTGTTTTTTTAATAACAATTTCAAGGTTTAAGAATTGAAATTGGGTTGTGGTTTGAAATTAAGAAATTCGCCATTGAATGACGGCTTGTGATTTGAAATTGAGAGTTCAAACTGATGTAGAATCAGAGAAGTTCAGGATTCCCCAAAATGCATTTTGGGCTGTGTTGTAGGTTTTTGTTTCATTTCCCGAGAATGATGAGTTTGGTAAACGATTTTACACTGGGGAATGGGCCTTTTAGGGAGGTTGTGGTTAGTTTGGATGGTATACTAGTTGGTGCAGTTTGGCCTTTTACTATGATATTAGAGGATGAGCACTTAATATTTAAAAATATACATTTTTTAACAAAATTTTAAAAATGAAACCACACTAAGTTGAATTCTTTTTTGACAAATTATCTAGATAATAAACAAATGAAATAATTTGATTTAAAAAAAACAGTACAAATAATTATTTGACTGTCAAGGAAAACAATACAAATCACTATGGATAAAAATTCTTGTTTTTCCACAAAATAGCAAAATGTAATTATTATTTGACAACCAAGAAAATTAATAAAAATAATTATGAATAAAAATTCAAGTTTTCTGATGGAATACCCGTGTTCCGAGCCTATTTTGGTATTTGTAATCAATCTTTTATTAATAACATTTATTTTGTTTAGGAAATTCTGATTTAAGAAACTCCCTTTGTAATAAGATCCTTACCTGTTTAATGAGATTTCCTCAAAATTATTGTTCTGTGAACTTTTTTTTTAATGATAAGATCCTTATCCTCTAGCAGCAGTTTTGTTTTGTTTTGGTTTTTTTTTTTTTTTTTGTATTCGCATTAATGTGTTGGCTCAGTGGTTTTGATCAAAGATGTTTCTATAGAAACAAATGGGTGAGGTTGTGAACAAGGACAAGTTGGATGCAAGACAGCCTCAGTTCTTTAAGGTGTTTCTTCCTGATGTCAACTCAAACTGGCTGGTAATAACACGCATCTGCCCATTTCTTAAAGATCTTGTAGTGGCTCTTCTGTCTTCTGTATTTGGATGATTTTTAGTGTTTATTATAGGATTTAATGGTCTATTATCAAAAACTGTGTAGAGATCTTGATTGTCCTATTTTTGACATCATTCAACTACGTCTTGATTGTCCTATTTTTGATGGCATTCAACTATGTTTTGTTTCAATTTTCATTTCCAATCGAATAACAACTATTGCATCATGGACTAGCTTTAATTACTAACTTCTCTCTACATTTTGGATTGAGCCATTTGGATGCTCCTTGTATTCAATTTACTATTGGAACCAAGTTGTAAATCATGGTATCAACCAATTTACTGTGTATCGGCGATATAATTACAACCATGTATCGTCAGACAATATTGGTTGATATCGGACTGTATCGACCGATACATTGGTGAATAATCCTATTATACAATATGTAACGGCCGATACGATACATAATGAACGATATTTAAAATCCTGATATTTGGGCCATAATTTTCAGTTTCAAATTCATTTTGAGGTTGTTTGATCTCTTTCCTTCTCCATGCTTTCCCGTTCTTTCTACTTTTTTTTCCTTTTTGCTTCAAAATGTTTTGATGAAATATTTTATGGACCAATCATTAATTTTACTGGTGTATGTTGATCACTGAATTATTTCATTGCTTTCACTGAAGCATATCCCTTTAGGGTTCGTTCAACACTTGAAGAACACTACGTCAGGGTCGGTTTTATTGACGGGTCCTAGTGGGAATACCTGGAAAGTTAATTTGATTTGGAGCAACAACGGTCTATTCTTCCGGGAAGGATGGGCCGAATTCGTTAAAGATCACTTTGCAGAATATGGGGACTTCTTCGTTTTTAGATACGACAGTGATTTCCATTTCACGGTGACTGTATTTGACAAAAGTGCATGTGAGAAACAAGTTGCGTTTGAAGCAAAGTGCAATCGAGATATTAGTACTTTTGTTGACAAAAAGGGAAAGAAGAGAGCAAAAGTACTGCAAGCAGACTCTTCTTCATTTCAAAGTTTTGTAGGTGCCCGTCAGAGAAGGAGAACTGACACTCGGTCAGAAGTCATGCACAGAAAGAATGGTAATTAATGGCTTGAGCTATATATTTCTTTTGTTATCTTGTAAAAATATATTTATACAATAAGATAATTTAGAATTTTCAATGTTTTACGCAGCACTTTTATAAATGATTGAGATATATTTTTATTTTAATTTTACTATTAAGATTGGTTATCACAAACATGTGTTTTTCTACTCCTATAGCTGAGATGCATTTTTGCTCAAATTTCACAATCAATATTAGTTCTCGCTAAAATATGCTCTCTCTCGCTCTGCCCCATATCCCACTTTCAACCTTTTGTTTTTCTCCAAAAATCTTTCCTTTCGAAATATATGTAAGAAAAATTGTGTTTTAATTGTTCAAATCTCCCCAAATAAAGAGTTAACTATTGATATCGTTTTAAATTCCTGCTCACTTTTCTCTTCTACTTACTCTTACTTTTCACTTCTGTAACTATCATTCTCTTCTCCTTCTCGATTTTACCAAATCCTTCTCTTCCAATTTTAGCGGACGCTCCTCTCTCATACTGATCATTTTCTCTCTCCATCTTTATTTCACTTCTTCTCTCTACTACTTTCCCTTATTCTTTATTATCTCATCTTCCAGATCTATGTCTTCACTCATCCGCTTACTGTCACCTTGTCCATCATCTCAATATGTTGTTACTATTAATATCTTTTTCTCTTAGTTATCATTCAAAATTGATTTTAGAATTAAATTGTATTGAATGGTGCTTTTACGCATGGAGTCAATTTACTAGTAAATTATATGTGATATTTGAGCAAAAATAGGGTTGCTTTTAAGGGTGCCGTCTTAAATCCAACTGGAATTATTGTCATAACTCATTCAAGATCAGTACGACTCAATTTAACCCTACATATAGATTTGACCTGTTTTTGTTGCTATTGTATATTTATATTCATATTATATGGTTTTACATAGAAATGGGTGTCTAGGGCTCTAGGATTGATGAGATAGTTATGAATATTACTGGCTCTTTGTATCTTTTTCTTTATACTGATTCTTCCGTCAGTTTTCACTCAGAACGTAGGATTCAAAGTGAACTATTTAATTGTTTTGTATTTTGTGTATGATTGCCGTGTTTAATGTTCTCAATTTATTTGTTTCATTTTGGAAACAATCACAACACAAAGTGTGGTCAAATGGGAGGAAGAAATTTAATGTTGGCGAGACAAACATTTCTTCATGAAATCCATTAATTCCTTGAAAGTGTGAAATCCATTAATTCTTCATGAAAATTATTTTATTCCCCACCATCAAACTGACCCGACACAATGCAGAAAATGTTGGCCCAAACAGAACTGAAGCAGAGTCCTACGATGAGGCAAGGAGCAAAGTTGGTGCCAAAGTTGAACGGTACAAGTCAATGCAGACAGAAACTCATGAGAAGAGATCTTGTTGTCGGACTTTGGCCCACCACCACCCTTGTTTTGTCAGGCGTATGACAAAGAGTAATGTTCAACACGTATTTGTCATGGTGAGTTCTCAATGCAGTCTTTATTTTCTTTCTTCATCTTCTCTTCTTTCTTTTTTCACTTTTATGAGATTTTTGGATAGCATTCTAAATTTCTTTCACACTACCGGAGCACATGAAAAGCTATTTAATGCAGATTGTAGCATTGTTCCAACTACATGTGAACTATATATTTGTGAGGATTTTACATGCATAGTGATGGGAGTTATATAAATGTGTTTTTAAATCTGCTTGAGACAATTTCAGAAATAGCACTGAATTGCTCCTAGCATGTTGCTTTATAATAACTTGTTGATAATTAGTTATGACCAAGGTTAGTAGTGTACTTGTTAGGAGTAGTAATCTTTTTATTGGTATGATACGTACTAGTACTAGTATTAGTGAGGTATAGGGTGCCATTCTGATTTTTTCGCAGTAAATTACATATATTTTTGAAAAATGTTTTCTAATGATAAATAATTTACTGTAACACAATTATATAGTAAATTATTAAATGGTATTTTTGATACCGCCCAATACCTGGTATTTGTCAGATTCAGATGAAACCAAATTATAATAATACAGTACCAGTTCTTTTTAAAATAGTACATATTGACTGCAACAGTACAATATTCATAAAATTGGTTGTGAAAGAGGTATGTGCTATTTTTCCTTTGGTAAGTAAGAATCTTGTTAAGAACTTTAAAGAAAACAAAGAAAGAAAGAAAGAAAATCAGACTTACAAGTGGCATTTGGTAGGGTTGTCAAACACAAAGACGTTAGTTGGGGGTTTGCTTAATTATGTTTTGATTTTTCAATTCAGGCTTATGTATTAGGGCAGCAATTTGACTATGCTACTTGTGAACAGCTTGAGATTTAGTCGCCGTCTGCTACTTGAAGCTTAACCAATTAAAGGATCTATATGATTTATAGTATAATCTCATGTTTGATTTCTTAAGAAGTCACACTTAACACAACCCTTTCGCTTGGGACTGGTTTTCTCAGCTATTTTTCATTTTACTGATTTTTTTTTACTATTAAAATTTTAATTTATTTTTATATATCCTAGATTAAGATTAATCATAGAAGTATAAAAAAACTAACTAAAAAAAAACTCTAAAGATACGAAAAACTAGTTTCTAGTTAAAAAAAAAAGGCAGTTTTGTCTTCAGTAAAAAAATGGCAGTTTTTTTATTCTGTCAATGTTTTTTCACTTTTAGAGTTTCCCTAGATTAGATAGATAAAAAAATTTAATTTTAATTAAAATATGAAAAAACTCAAACATAACCACAAAAAATCCAAATGAACTTGCCTTTGTGTACTGTACATTGGCCAATTCTGAGTGCAATTTTGCATTTATTCCAAGCGGGATGCTTAAAAATCTGCAGCAAATATATTAGGGTGTATCCGACTTGAGGACTCCAAAAAATTCATCAAATTTGATGGTTTGAGGCAAGTATGCGGATATTTAGAACCGTGACCATCACACACTTTGTGCATTCACAGTTTCTGTTACCTGCTTTGTTTCATTTTACTTTTGAGGTACTGGTGAACATAGAAATCACTTAATGGAGTGAAGTGATCCCATCATTGCTAATGCAGTACATCCCGGCAAACTTTGTGAAGGAACACTTTGGTGGGTGCCCAAATAGGAAGATTGTTCTACGGAATCCTCAAGGTAACCAATGGCTTGTTAACCTTGTTCGACGCGGAGGGAATGGCTGTTTATGTGCAGGCTGGGGTTCCTTTGTCCGGGACAACCGTATTCAAAAAGGAGATATTTGCAGATTCGAACTTGTTGGTGAGTTTGAGATGCTTGTGCATGTTTCTTGACACAATTAATTAAAATTCAACAAGTGGATGGGCCAAATCTCCGAAATGCCTTGATGAGATTAGGACAAACCAGCTTCAAGAACGGTACACACATACATCTAATGTTACACCTCATATTTTATTCCATATAGACAGAAATTTTTGGTGAATTCTGCACCAATACTTGTTATGGAGTTCACCAAACTTAACTCTATACAGTAAAATATGAGATGTGACATCCCGTGTCTATATTTTTCCAAATACCTTCGGGTACCTTAAGGAAATAATTTCTATTTTCTTGCATGTCTTCCTAACTGCTTCCCTGTCTGGAGATTGTTAATTTAACCAGTTTTCCTATTTTACATAAAGAATTCGAGTCATGTCATATTGATTTTACCTCTTTTGCCTGTGAACAAATTTAAAATTCAAATATATTTGTTTATAACCCGTTTGCTAATGTATATGTTTTTTGTTGTCTTTAAATTTTAAATTTTTTATAAACTGTAAATAAAAATATGTTTGGAAATTATTTTTATTTTTAAAAACTAGAAATATTTTTTAAAATTTATAAAAATTTTATAAACAGAAAAATATATTTTCACTTATTTTGTAAATAAATTTTGATTCTATCTTTTTTTTTTTACTACTTCCGACTATTACATCCGGCTATCAACTCCGATCACCGCCTCTGACAATCACATTCGCCCACCTGTTTTAGCCACCACATTCGACGACCGCATCTTGTCACAATCTTCGATCACCACATACGATTTTCGACTACCACCTCCGACCATTATCGTTACTTCTTGTTATTATTCTTGGCTAACACCTTCGATTACTATTGTTAACTTTTGCTATTATTCTCGATTAACACCTCTGACTATCATAATTTGGCCACTACCTCTGACCACCTGCTCCGATGGATACATACGGCTACACCCTCCGATGGATACATACGGCCATCGTCTCCAACTATCACTTTCGACTACTATCGTTATCTTTTGTTATTATTACCGGAGAACACATTTGACCATTATTTTTAATCACTATTTTCGATCATTATATTCATTAGTAATCTCTGACCATCATTTTTTCAAACATATTCATGTTTTTATTTTAATTTTTTTATAAAAATAAACAAAAATATGTTTTTTTGTTTATTATAAATAAAAAACAAAAAAATGTAAATGTTAACATACGGGTCAGTAATCTAGCTTAAAAGTAGATTTTTTGCTTTTTTGACTTTAAGCTAAATAAATAAAAAATTCCTTTAGCTTTAATGCAAAGAAAAAAAAATTGTAATTTGATAATTAACTTTTGTAATTTTAATAAAAAAGATTGAAAGTCCGACCAAAGGTTGGAACCATTATCTCTAGACATGAGTTAGTGATAAATGCAGCGAAAATTTCACAGATACATTTTTGTAAAAATAGATAAAGACATATGTAGTGTTTGGTATTGTTAAAATTTGTAATTTGTAGTAGTTTAAAATGGATAAAGACATATGTGGTGTTTTGTATTGTTGAAATTTGTAATTTGTAGTAAAAATTGTAAGTATTTAGTAAAAATTGTAGCTTATAATTAAAATAAAAAAATAAGTAATTGTAATTTGTAGCAGAAGTTGTAAATAAATTGTAACTTATAATTAGAATTAATAACAAAAAATTAAAAATTATAGCAGAAAATTTTGCTAAACATCCTCCAATAATTTAGTTGTGTTGTCATATTTGGTAGCTTAGTTCTGGATATATTTTTTCACAATTGCTTTATGTCTTGGAAAAGAAAAAAAATTAAAGTTTTAATTTCAAATTAAGATTAAAAAAAAATATTGCAAGTTTGATTATGCATACAAGTGTTTTTTTTTGTTTTTTGGTGTGGTTTGATCAGTAACACAACAATTGTCCATTGCTACCACCCACTACTATTGCCGCCTTCGGCATCAATAATAACAATAACTACCACCATCATAAATTAGAGCCTATTAATTCCCCAATTCCCCTTTTTTTCCAAACATAGACCTATAACAACCATTTTCTAAATTTTGTTTTTCAGGCTCTTGTGGTTTTAATTGATGTTGATACTTCTAATTCAGTGCTCTCTCTCTCTCTCTCTCTTCCCCTCTCAAGTTCTCTTATAGGGGAGGCAGCTTCGCTCCCTTCCCGGACCATTTGTTCCTCCGCTCTTCCTTCTCTCTCTCTCTCTCTCTCTCTCTCTCTCTCTCTCTCTCCTCTTTTTCTAATTATTTATTTTTTTATTGAGATTTTGTTTATTTTGATGTAAAATATTTTTAGATAAAATATTTTATTTATTTTTTATTGTTTAGTTGATAATACCTATATAAAATATTTTTTTTTATAAAATATTTTATTTCATTAGACTAAATTTGACTTACAAAAAATTAACTTGTAAGTTAATTTTAAAATTGCATTTTCGAACACTTCCACCTAAATCGTCTCACTTTTTGTTGTTCTCATCACGAATGAGAATGTGAGAGAGAAAGTGATGATGATACGAGAAAGAGAGAATGAGAAAGATATAGAGCTAGAGATCATTTACGGTGATGATTTTTTTTTATTTTTTACAATACAAATATTTTTTAAATGTTAACCAAATACTAAAAAATATAAGTAAAAAAAATTATTTTATAAAATTATTTTATAAGTAAAATGTTTTTTACGGTAAAATATTTTATATCGAAACAAACAAAATTTTAATGTTTTTATCTTCTTTCTATTTTTTTTTAGTTTTATTTTTGTTTTTAGAATCTATATTCTACCGCTCATTTTTTTTCCTTGATTTTGGTGACTGAATAACAATCGTCTACTAGTGATGAAATAACAATCGTCTATCGTCTACTAGTGATGAAATAACAATCGTCTACTAGTGATGAAATTGTTTTGATTCGACAAGCATTTAATTTCAAGTAACGAATTTTGGTGCTTCTAACGCAAAAATAAAAATGTCACTATTTCACCATTTTTTCAAATTTGATTCCAAATCTATTCACAAATCATCTCTGCTTTAGAAATATTAATATTGTAAAGTAGAAATAGATATTACAATTCTTTTGAGAAAAGTTGCGAAATAATAGCATAGGAGGTTGTTTTTCTTTTATATTTTTTGTTTATGCTGGATTCTCATTCTACAGGGTTTGTGTTCTTTTTTCATAAAAGTTGTTTCTCATTTTTTTTATCAGAGTTGTGTGCTCTTTTTTGGAGCCATTTTATTTACGTTAATGTATTATTTTGTTCGATTTATTATCGATCATAAATATATTTATGCTTAATTCTTTTTTCTAATTAAAAAAAAAACTTTCATGATTTTATAAATAAGAATCAAACAAGAAGATTTTCCCTAAAAAATGAGTGAGCACAAAATTATGGCTATTTGAAGGTTGTGCCACCACATTACTTATAAAATTGGTAACAAAAAGAAATATAACCAATCGCAGCCGCTATTTGCCATTAACCACCCAAAGATATTGTATTGCTGCCATTGCCATTGGCCCATTGGGCCATTGCATCCACGTTAAAAAAATAATAATAATAATTCAAAATAATAATAATAATTCTTGTACATAACCTAGGAAAATGAACCTGTGTAATTATCATTTTTTGGGGGTAAATTTCACTGACTCCTCTTGAGATTTCTAATAAAAATAGAAACTCTTCATGTGATTTTAAAAATTGCACTAACACTTTATCATATTTGATTTTAACATCAAAGAGACCCTAACCGTTATAATTTTCGTTCAATTTAACGAAAACTACAAAATCGCCCTCAA
>JAOTRH010062977.1:0-18479 GCA_034768845.1 Heliamphora exappendiculata
ATATATTTATCTTTGATTGATTGTCTGTATATCTATAGGTAATATTGTTGTTTGCTATAACTAAAAGCTTGTCACATGGTGCCAAACATCCTTGCATCTCCATCCTTGTTCTAATTTCCTATTTTGGCCTTTTAGTTTGTCACATGGAGCCAAACATCCTTGATAAGGTGAGTATTAGGGTTGTCCCAGAGGCTGATTGACAACTAATTGCCTTTTTACATTTTTGCATTTTTAATTAAAAAAATTAAATTATGTTTAAAGTAAATTATTTGATAAATTAGTTTTTAAGTTAATTTTTTAAAATTTGATTGATTGGATAAAACATTTTTTTATTTACATTTTATACAAATTAGATAGTATTGTAATTTTATATAATTAGTTATCAACATTATATATAGATAATATTAGTAATAAATAACTTATATAATAGAAGTATTATTATATTGAGAAATTTGAAGATTAGTCATTTTTTTAAGCTTCATAAGAGTTTTAGTCCTATAATATTTATTTTTAAAAAAATTTAATTTAAATTCTCTTTATGATAGTAAAATTAGTTTTAGTCCTATTTATCATTTTCTATTGAGATTAGTCATGTGTCATTTTTTATTCCTTAAAATACCCCCATCTACACATTTATCGTGAATTTAAAAATAAGCAACCCTCGCAAAAGTCGCCCAAATTTGTGCTCCTCTACCATCTCGACACCACGCAAAAATCCTAGTCCTAAAAAATTCTAGGGATGACGATGGTGAACAAAGTTAGCAATGGAGGACGATAACAAGGGAGAATGACAACAATGGATGACGACAGCAATGGAAGACAATGGCGAGGAATAATGACAGTGGTAGAGGACAACAACGATTGAAGACTACGGTGAGAAAGATAGAGATAAAGGTATTGGAGGTTTGTGTGACGATAGAGGGGCATACGGCGATAGTGGAGAAAGACAGTGATGAAGGCGACGGAGATGGATGGAGTAAGATGGGCCGTTGATGTAAGGATTTGGGTGGTGTGTTTGAGAGTTGGGTATTTCGAACACCAACCTTCAGAAATTCATTGTGTAGGTTCAACTAATACATGTATCAGTTGGAAATTAGTTGCATTATCATCAAACTATAATGCAAATTAGCAACTGATACATGTATTTATTAATTACATGCCGTGATATTTTGAGAAAATTCACTGCGAAGAATAACTGATACATATATCAGTTATAAGTTGTGCTGCAGGATTATCAAACTGCAATGCAAATTAACAATTGATAAATATTAGTTACGTACATGCCGCATGATCTTGATAAAATGTACTGCAAAGAATAACTGATACATGTATCAGTTAGCTACTTTGGTTTGTCACCTTATTTTCTCGCACCTTTAGTTCGCTGCCTTGCTTGACCCCACACAGAAAATTCCAACCCTCAAAAACCTTAGGGGTGAGACGACGAACAAAGTCAGCGATGGAGGACGACGACGAGGGAGGACAACAACGACAATAAAGGACGACAGCGATGGAGGATAACGGTGAGGGAGAACGATGGCGAGGGAGGATGACGATGAACAAAGTCATAATGGAATGCAAAATATTAAGGATGATTCCATAGAATGAACATAGATCAGTTATACACAAAATTTAGAATCCGGTGGATACTAAAATGGTGAAGATATGATTTTAAAATCCTATAATTAAGGGATATTTTTCACTCATTTAGGAATTCTCCATAAATAACGGCACCCATATAACAACCATATATAGGTAATAACGAATGTGGATCAATTATACATAAAATTCAAAATCTGGTGGATGCTAAAATGGTAGAGATATGGTTTTTAAGTCTTATAATCAATGGATGTTTTTCACTAATTTAGGAATTCGTTATAAATAATGCCACCCATATAACCAAACCAAACCAAACTAACCCTTTACTCTAATCAATTGGGGTTGGCTACATGAATCATTTTACGTCATTCTATTCTATTTAGAGTCATATTTTTATTTAATTTTAATATGTTTATATCTTTTCCTTATACGATATTTCATGTCAATTTAGGTCTACCACTCTCTTAGTATTTCATTACTTATGGTCTTGTGGCTTTTTCTAATTACTGCATCAAATGGTCTACGTTGTATGTGTCTAAACCACCTTATTTTATTTTCTCTCAACTTATCGTCAATTGGTGCAATCCTTACCATTTCACGATTTTTTTTCATTCTTAATTTTATCTTTTCTAGTCTTACCACACATTTATTTTAACATTCCCATATCTATCACACTCATCTTATTTATGTGATCTTTCCTAGCAACTCAATATTCTGTCTCATATAAAATTGCTAGTCTAATAACAACCATATATAGATAATAATGGTACTCATATTAAAACCATATATAAATACAACTAAAATTAATAGGGATATTTTAGTCCTCTTATTTTGTTAAATTTTAAAAAAAAACTAAATACAATACAAAAAAGATGACATGACTAAAACTCTTAGAACGTTTAGAATAAGACTAAAACTCAAATAATCATTTCATTTACTAGTTTTAATTCTATCATAAATCAAGATAAAATTTTATAACTGATTTACATATGTTTAAAAGAATAGAATTTTTTTTTATCATATTTGAAGTTTAGATTTAGCATAATATCTAATTATTGACTTTTTTTTCTATCATATTTGAAAAATTAGACTTTTTTTTATCATATTTGATATTTGAATTTAACATAATATTCAATTATTGGCAGATGCGTGAGCTACCTCCATCACTATAATCGCCTCCAACATTTGGCTCACCTCCAAGTTATAAAAAATTTATTAATAATACATTAGAAAAAAAGTATTATTAATACATTTATCAGTTATTACTCTTCAACACAATTGTTAAGCTACTCCAGCACAGATGTAACTAATAAGTGTATCAATTACTACTCTACAACACAATTATTACAATACTGGTGTACAAATGTAACTGATAAATGTATCAATTAGATACATAATACTATTTTGTCTGTAACTGGTAAATGTATTACTTACAACATAGAAAAAATAAAAGTATTTTTAAATGTGAAATCTTATGCTAATTTGTCTATAAATTTTGAAAAAAATATACAATTTATCAGTTGTAAAATGATTTTGACTTTGCTCCTATTATTGATTTTCTATTAGACTATATAAAATAATATAAAGATTTATTGCTAGGGTTCTTTGTGGATTTTTTGAAAAGTGAGTTGAAATAATAATATCTGAGTTATTTTATGTGTAGCAGAATGAGAATAACGTCAATTGTAAATTTATTTTAGGTTAGGTAATTGCAAACAATAATAAAAATAAATCAATCACACAAAAGAGAGGTTCGCGATTTATTATGTGAAAAACTCCAACTCGAGTAAAAATCACGAGATTAATCCAAGTTTAAGTAAATTAAAAACTATACCAATGAATAGTTATAAGACCATTTATAGACTTTAGTCGAATTTTCAACCTAGACGCCTTAACTCTTGCTTGCCGAATTCACGTGCACCGTTCTTCATACTTAATCATCACCATACCAAATCCTCGGTGCTTCTTGAAAATATCGATTCCTCAATACTCAGGCCGAAGGAATCCACCACCAGTAAACTTAGAAATCTATCTAAGTCAAACACGAATTTTATTAGTTTTTTTTAACTCAAAAAACACTCAAAGATATTACTTGAATGTAATCCAAAAGGTTTGGAAAGTTATGCTCTGAAGTGTGTTTTTCGAGCCTGGGGTATACCTCTTTATATAGTGTTAGCCCAATGGCTTTTTTATTTAGATTTTAATGATTTTAATAAATTATTTTTTAAGTAAAATTGATTTAAAAAGATATTATTCATTTTTTTTTCAAAAATATGGTATTGACACTAATTGAAAAATGAGTTAACACTTTTAACCATATGAGATGACTCATCTCTCAAATTGATTGACACTTAAGTATTCTTGTCAAAGAATATTTTGTGTTAACCCAAATTGATATTTAAGTCAACACCTTAAGACAAAGAATGCTTGAATCTTTCAAGTGTACTGACACCTTTGAACAATTGAGTCAACACCTTCACATGTTTATCTAAGATGTTTTAGGTATTCCAATTTGAGTTGACACAAATTGAATTTTGAGTCGACACAAAAGAGTAGAGACTCTCTGCACTAGAATGAGTCAACATAAACTCTGTTTGAGTCGACACCAAGTGATTCTTCACTTTGGTCAATTGGAAATTTTGAGTCGACACAAATCTATCGAAACTACCTGTAAGTTTTTGAGTCGATACCAAAGCTTAAACGAGTCGATACAAAATTACTAAGAGTTTCTGCATTTTTTAGTGTCGACACCAAAGACAATTCAGATCGACACAAAAAGTCCCTCTTGAGAAGCTAAAGTACAAAAAGAGTCGGCACCAAATGTATTTGTGTCGACATCGTTGTGTTGAAAAGAAGAATGCAAAAATTTGTGTCGACACTAGCGAAGATTTAAGTCGACTCAATCACTTAAAGAACCAAACCCTAGAAGATTTGTGTCGGCCTAAAACCATTTGTGTCGACACCTGCGACCGAAATTCAAATTACGCGGCTGAGTTCAACGGTTGAATTTTTGGCATTTATTACTTCAACCTACCTCCAACTGTCATGAATTTTCAAGAGCTAATATAAGGAGTTACTCTTTAGATATTTAATCAATTGGAGACTTACATTTACTATTGTATTGTTTGAATCAAAGACCAAATTTCTCAAGCTCTCATTTATTACTCATAACTCCAGCTCTTGTTTTCTCATCTTTTTACTCCTCATTTATTGTTAATCATTTTGTAAAAAGAGTGAATGGTATTTATTGTAATATCTCATTTATTGTATCTAAAGGTGAGTCATCTTTCATCCTTTGAGTGAGTAAGTAATTCTCATCAAAGAAGAACTTAAGAGATTAGAAGAAAAATATGAGCCTATTTTTTGTAGAATCGTCTTGATATTATAAAGGTTTTGAATGCACCCGTAATCATTCTACATTAGTAAAAATTTTCAAGGAGAGTCTTTGGGAGTAGATATAGGCTTGAAAGAAATTGAACCACTATAAATCTCAGAATTCAATTCAATTTCTCTATCTCTAACCTCTTTAATATTCGCATTACCTTATTCATTAATTATACTTGCTACAATTGTTTGTGATATTAAAAGATTTTTAAAAAAGTTTTTTAAATCGTTATTATCGTTTTAAAACCCAATTCACCACCTCTTGATTTTTCTATAACTAACAATTGGTATCAGAGCTTGGACTCTTATTTTTTGATTTAACCGTCTAAGAATTTATATGACAACCACTAGTATCGGATCTATTCAGTTAGAAGGTTAGTCCACCAATAGACTTTTTTTGTTCAATGGAACAAATTATAATTATTGGAGGGCTAGAATGAGAATCTACATTCAAACCCTATACTATGACTTTTGGAGAGTTATGATGAATGGACCCAAAAGACCTACAAAGACTGTTGAATGAACAATCATTTCTAAACCTGAGAATGAATGGATTAAAAATGACATAAGAGAGATTTAAAAGAATGCTAAGACTATGAATCTCTTACATTGCTCTCTTGATCTCAACGAGTTCAATAAGATCTCAACGTGTGAAACCGTCAAAGAAATTTGGGATAAACTTGAAATTACTCATGAGGAAACTAACCAGGTCAAGGAATTCAAGATAAGCATGTTTGTTCATAACTATAAATTGTTTAAAATGAAGCATAACAAAATCATTTCTGATATGTTTACTAGATTTACTGATATTATAAATGAACTAAAATTTCTTAGCAAGATGTATTTCAATGTAGAATGGTGAGAAAGATATTTAGATGCATTTCTAAGATTTGAAAAGCTAAAGTCATTGCTATTCAAGAAGTTAAAAATCTCAATACACTTAGCTTGGAGCAACTTTTTAGATATCTCATGACTCATGAGATGAACATCAAGATGGATGATGAAGATGACAAGAAAAAGAAGAAGGACATTGCCTTCAAGTCTTCAACTCATAATGATGAATCCTATGAAGACTCCTCAAGTGATGAAATTAAAAACATGACCCTCATCATTAGGAAATTCAAAAGGTTTCTTAGAAATAAGAAACAAGGAGGAAGAAAGTTCTTCAAGAAAGATGAACACAAAAACGAACCTAACAAGTTCAAGAGAGATTTAAGAAAATTCAAGAATGATCACAAGAAAGACGAGATCATTTGCTATAAATGCAAAAAGTTCGGACATGTCAGGACCGAATGTCTTCAACTTAAGAAGCAATTTAAGAAATCATTCAAGAAGGCTATGATAGCCGCATGGGGTGAAAGCGATGATAGTTGCTCCGAGAATGAAAGTGAAGAAAATAAAGTTGCAAATCTATGCCGTATGGTCAAGGGAGACGATGAGGTAATAAGTGACCCTTTCTCTTTAGAAGAATTATAAAATGCATTTGAAGATTTGCATGATAAATTGAGAAATATTGGTGTAAAGAACTCTATTCTTAAAAAGCTAGTTCTTTCTTCTTCATGTGAAATTGAAACCTTGAAAGAAAAAAAAACTTACTTTATCAAAAATAAATTTCCATTTTGGAAGATGAAAACAAGGTTTTAAATGAAAATGTTGAAGATCTTACAAAAACTATTTATAAGTTCACCATTTGAAAGAATAACTTAGATAAACTTCTTGGTATGCAAAAATATGTTCTCGACAAAGCCGGAATTAAATATCAACCAAAGAAGAAGCAAAAGTTCTTAAGCAATATTTTTGTTAAATTATTCTCTAATCACTCAAATGCAACTTGCTTTCATTGTTATGAGCATGGACATACCATCACACATTATCCATAAAAAAAAGTCTTTTAATTTATCTGTCAAGAAGGTTTTAGTTTCTAAGTGAATACATCCTCAAAGAACTAACTCCAAAGTACCCAAGAAAGTTTGGGTACCAAAAATCAAAACTTAATTTTTTTTACAGTTATGTCTCAAATTCTCATTCAAGAAGGGAATGTGGTATCTTGATAGCACTTGCTCAAGACACATGACAGGCGACAAATTAATGTTTGCATCCCTCAAACCTAAAGATGATAGATTTGTAATATTCTAAAATAATAGTAAA
The DNA here is from genome assembly GCA_034768845.1 of Heliamphora exappendiculata. Taxonomy (NCBI): domain Eukaryota; kingdom Viridiplantae; phylum Streptophyta; class Magnoliopsida; order Ericales; family Sarraceniaceae; genus Heliamphora; species Heliamphora exappendiculata. Next base: position 7,129 of record JAOTRH010062977.1, read on the forward strand.
GGAAAAATCATAAGAATCGGTTATATTGGTAAAATTCTTTCCCTTTCTATTAAAAATATTTTGGTTGTTGATGGTTTGAAACATAACCTTCTTAGCATAAATCAACTTTATGAAAAAAGCCATAATGTTGTTTTTGATTATACTAAGTTTGTTATTGAAGATTCAATCAATAACACAGTTATTTTTGAAAGTCATAGGCATAAAAATATTTACACTTTCAATCTAAATAACCTTTTAAAAAATGACCTAAAGTGCTTAGCCGCCTTAAGTGATAATAGTTAGTCGTGGTATAGAAGCCTTGGACATCCACATATAAACTTGATTTTTAAATTTTTAAAAAAAGAATTGGTGATTGATTTACCCCCAAATTAAATTTAAAAAAGACAAAATGTGTGATGCATGTCAATAAGGAAAACAAGTTAGAAGCTTTTTTGATTCTAAAAATAAAATTTTAACTTCTAGACCCTTACAACTATTGCACATGAACTTGTTTAGTCCAACAAAAACTCTTAGCCTTGTCGACAAGAGATATGTCTTTGTTATTGTTGATGACTTCTCTAGATATACTTGGGTGCTTTTCTTAGCTCATAAGGATGAAGTATTTATCTTTTTTGTAAAATTGTCCCGGAGAATTTAAAACAAAAAAAATTTCAAATCACAAGTATCCGAAGTAATCATGGTAGAAAATTTAAAAACAAAAATTTTAAAAAAATTTGTGATGAAAATGGTATTAACCATAACTTCTCTGTTTCAAGAACCCCTCAACAAAATGGAGTTGTTGAGAGAAAGAATAGGATTTTAGAAGAAATTGTTAGAACCATATTTTATGAAAATAATATACCAAAATACTTTTGGACAGAAGCTGTAAACACAACTTTTTTATCTTGAACAGAGCCACGATTTGAGCTTCTCTCAAAAAAATCTCATATGAGTTATGAAATGCAAGAAAATCTAACATCATTTATTTTCGAGCCTTTGGGTGTAAGTGTTTTGTTTTAAATAACAACAAAGAATTTTTGGATAAATTTTGATACAAAATCTGATAAAGGTATTTTCTTAAGATATTCCTTATTTAGTAAAGCCTATAAAATTTTCAACAAAAGAACCATAGTTGTTGAAGAATCTATACACGTGGTATTTGATGAAGCTAACCTTGGTTCTTCAAAAAAAAATTACGAAAATAATTTGGTTGACATAGAAAAAGATGTTGAAGACATCTTCATTAAAGACCAAGAAGAGCCAAATTATGAGAAAACTTCAAATGCTCAACTAAATAAAGTTCAATAGACTATTGGACCTTTAAATTAAGAAAATTCATATTTGCCTAAGAAATGGAGGTATGCTCATGTTGGATGAGGTGGTTAGGGTTTGAGGAGAGTTACCTCTGGTGGCTTGCTACTATTCGTATGTCTTTCCTAATGATCTATTTGAGTTGTCGCTGAGCCATGAGGTAGAGTTTTCTATTGAGCAGACTTCAGGAGCTTCTCCCATATCTATGCCTTCTTATCATTTTGCACTAGCTGAATTGTGTGGACTTAAGGTACAGTTTTAGGAACTACTTGATAGGGGGTTTGTACGCCCTAGTACTTCATCGTGGAGAGCTCATGCTCTTTTTGCTAAGAAGAAGGATGAATCCTTGCGATTGTGCATCGACTACCAGAAGTTGAATCAAGTAACAGTGAAGAATAAGTATCCTATGCCGAGAATAGATGATTTGTTTGATCAGTTGAAGGGGTCGAGTTACTTCCCGAAGATTAACTTGAGATCAGGATACCACCAGTTGAGGATTAGGGACGAGGACATAGCGAAGACTACCTTTCGAACTCGTTATGGTCACTACGAGTTTCTGGTTATGCCGTTCAGTCCGACGAACGCACCAGCGACGTTTATGGGTTTGATGAACCGCATCTTTCATCCTTATCTAGACAGTTTTGTGGTGGTATTCGTAGATGATATTCTTATCTATTCACCTACGAGGGAGGCACACGAGGACCATCTGCGTACCGTTCTACAGATTCTAAGAGAATATTGCTTGTATACAAAGTTTGAGAAGTGCGAGTTTTGGATGTTTGAGGTGAGATTTCTTGGGCACGTAGTGTCAACAGACGGAGTAGTAGTGAATTCGTCGAAGACTGATGCTGTGACAGATTGGGAGCGACCGAAGAATGTCTTTGAGATCCTTAGTTTTCTGGGTTTAGCAGGCTTCTATCGACGGTTCGTGAAGAATTTTGCGAGACATGCCGCGCCGATGACATGCCTTACTCGGAAGGGAGTTGTGTTCGTTTGGAGTGAGTCCTACGAGTCGGCATTCTAGGAGTTGAAGACGAGGTTGACTAGCGCGCCAGTGTTGATTATTCCAGAGCGAGACTTGGGGTATACAGTGTGCTGTGATGCATCACATGATGATTTAGGCTGTGTTCTGATGCAAAGAGGTAAGGTTGTAGCCTATTGTTCTCGACAGTTGAAGATGCATGAGAAGAACTATCCAACACATGATCTGGAGTTGGCAGCCGTGGTCTTTGCCTTAAAGATATGGCGTCACTATCTTTATGGTGAGCACTTCGAGGTTTTCTCTGATCACAAGAGTTTAAAATATTTTTTTGCTCAAAAAGACCTTAACTTGCACCAACGACGATAGATGGAATTGTTGGAAGATTATGATTTTGAGTTGCAGTATCATCCAGGGAAGGCCAGTGTTGTGGCTGATGCTCTCAGTAGAAGATCTCACGGGTTGTTAGCTTCTGTGGCTGTACGTGAGTGGGACATGCTTGGAAAGATTTGGGAGTTTGATCTGTGTCTCAGGGAGACAACGACGGGTGCCACCTTATCTTCGATAGTTTCACGACCTGCGTTGATTGCACATGTGCTAGAGGTCCAACAGACAGATCAGGAGACTCAGATGATATGAGACCATGTTGCTAGTGGAGAAGACACAGTGGGATGGGTTGTGAGTTCATATCTGAGTTTGAGATTGGCCGGGAGGTTGTTTGTACCTAAGGCATGCCGTGCGGATATACTTCGTAAATGTCATCATTCTTGTCTTGCAGTACATCCTGGACGTACGAAAATGTATCGTGATCTCCGTCATTAGTTTTGTTGGATAGGAATGAAGATGAATGTGCTTTAGTTCATTTCTCGGTGCCTTACATGTCATAAGATAAAGGCAAAACACTAGAGGCTGACAGAATTGTTAAAGTCGTTGCCAATATCATAGTGAAAGTGGGAGAACATCACGATGGACTTTGTGTCGGGATTTTCTCGATCACCTAAGGGACACGACACCGTATGGGTTGTGGTTGATAGGTTGACGAAGTCTGCACACTTTCTTCCCATCTATGTGAAGGATTCGATGGACCGACTGAGTAGATTATATATCAGAGAGATAGTCCAATTACACGGTGTACCAGTGTCTGTTGTTTCTGATCGAGATCTGCGTTTCACATCATACTTTTGGCAGACTCTTCACGAGGCTTTGGGGATGAACTTGATGTTCAGTACGAATTTTCGCCCCCAGACGGATGGCCAATCAAAGAGGACTATACAGATTCTAGAGGATATGTTGAGGGCTTATATCCTAGATTTTAGGGGTTCATGGGAGGACCACCTACCATTGGCAGAGTTTGCATATAATAATAGTTATCAGTCCAGTATTAGAATGGCACCGTATGAAGCTTTGTATGGTAGGCCAGGTAGGTCACTAGTGTGTTGGACAGATGTGGGAGAGACCACAGTCTTGAGACCCAACTTGGTGCAGGAGAAAACAGAGAAGATTTTCATGATTCGCCAACGCCTAGTAACAGTTCAGAGTCGCTAGAAGAGTTATGTAGGTCAGAGGAGGAGATCTTTGGAGTTTGCAGTGGAGGATCATGTGTTTCTGAAGGTTTCGCTACGCAGAGGCTTGATGAGGTTTGGCCGCAGCAGGAAGCTATCACTCGCTTTATTGGACCTTTCGAGATCCTGGAACGGATTGGCATGGTAGCATACCATCTGGCTTTGCCACCTCAGTTGGCGTCTATGCACAATGTGTTCCACATTTCTATGCTTCGGAGGTATGAGCCTGACCCTTCATATATGCTAGATTGGGCCGAGCTACGGGTTGATGAGGATGTCACTTATGAGTAGCATCTAGTGAAAATTCAAGATTCAAAGGAACAAGTGCTGAGAGGGAGAACGATTGCTTATGTCAAGGTCCTATTGCTTCATCATGTGGTTGAAGAAGCGACGTGAGAGCTTGAGTCTGGAATTCCTGTTAGATACCCAGAGTTGTTTACCTCGTGACCTTGTTATGAATTTCGGGGACAAAATTCCAAAATTGGGAGAGTTGTGAGACCCTCGTCCGTTTCATTTTTGAGTTATATGTATGTTTGGCGTGTTTCGTTCATTATATGTATATCCTCGATGAATGATTTATGTTTCTTTGTCATAGAACAGCATGTTTGGATGTGTTTTACGCTTTCTCAGATTTGGTTAAGGCTTGTTTGGCTAGTTTTTGGGCTGAAAAACGTATTTGGCGTGGAAGACCGTGTTTCCCAGCAGTCCAGTCAACTGAACTGGAGGATCCAGTCGACTGAGTCGACAGTGAACTCATCTAGTAGACTGGATGAGATTGTTCAGTCGACTGGAGCGAGATATTTTGCCATTTCTATAAATATCCAGCCGTAGAGATATTTTAGAAAACATATATTCTAAGCTAAGTTTCGCGTTTTCTTTGTCTTCTCTCTAGATTTGAGGGCCCGGGTCTTATTTTTTTCCTAGTTTGTTTGCGGATCCTTATTGTACACGCGTAAGTTTCGCATTCATCCGGTCAGATTCTCATTTCGATGAAATTCGATTTTTGAGATTTCGAGTTTTGACTCACTGAAGTAGGATTCTAAACTGTGTAGTTGTTAAAAGTTGCTATATGTAATTAATTATATGTGTTTTCATCGGGTAAAAAATACATTAAATGTTGTTTCATATTTAAATCTTAGTTTTCGGGTAAAAAGTATATTTTTACGTCTTTCTTGGTTTATTTCATGATTCGGATGTGTTGATATCCGTAGTTTTCAAAAAGGAGGTTTGAAAACGAGGTATTTTGTGAAGAATTATGAAAAAATGTGTTTTTAGATGTTTAGAACTAACCCTTGGGGTTGAATCTCAGCTTTTAAAATATTTTGATAGAAATATGTTTTTACATGCTAGTTGATCTCCATGGTTAATGGATTGGATTTCTTTTTATACATGTGATGTATAACTACTTTACGGGTTTTTCGTAATGGTTTTGAAATGGTCCTATAGATGTACCATGACAGTGGGTGTGTTAAGTTGAGCTTCAATTGCTCCTCGGTGGAAGTTCAAAAACGTGCGCAGCGTAAATGCTTTGTTCCTTCGGGTTAATCCCTATAAATTAAGCAGTGGGTGCTTTGTACTCTCGAATTTTGAGCTCGTAAATTAAGCAGTTACGTTGTTGTGACTCCGTATAGAATTTGTCATTACTTAGCAGGCCTTAAGTGGTTCAGGATTAGGGTAATTGGCAGAATTCTGTAGTTGTTACCTTTGTCCATGTGTACGGCAGAGTCGGTACATAGGATTTATTTTATCTTATTTTTCTCGACTGTGTGACTCGAGTGGAGAATACTATTTTATTACTGTTTTTCCTTAATTGTGGCATGATATGCATGGTTTTAAGGATAAAAAACTATTTGAAGCCCGTGTTAGCCTGTTGAAAAACTTGTGGTTTTGAGATGGAAAACCCTTTTGGCTCCTGTGGTTGAGTCTTTATGCATATGCTTGCATAACCTGTTTTACAACTTTATAATCTGTTTCTATTGGGTTTCGGCTCACGATGCGGGATTTTGTTGTAAAACCTTTTTCAGGTATCAGTGAATATGAGGAGTTGACCTAGATGCCCGTGATGGCAGAAGACTTGCTGTAGTTTTTCTTATTTTGAGATATGTAGTTTTTACATGAAATGTCTGTTTTTGAAGGCGAGTTTTGTATACCTTAAGGCGATATACTTATGCATGTATGGAACTGTATGTTTACTGTTTATGAGAGATAAACATTGGGTACTCTTTTATCCAAATATTGTATTTTTAAGTTGTTAGTTTTCCAATTAAAAGATCTTATTTTCATAAACGGTGTTTTGGTAGGCTTTTTTATGACCCTGGAGTTTGAAGCGTGACATCTGAGTATGTGAAGTTTCTCATAGCAAATATGTATATGAGAATATTCCCATATAGTGATATATAAAAAACTTTTAGTACATTTCGAAATCTAAGTATGAAAGTTTCTTATAACACACACACTCATATATATATATATATATATATATATATGTGTGTGTGTGTGAATAATGATAGATAGTAATATATAAGAAAGTTCTTATTCATTATATTTTTGTTATTTTTTAATAAAAAAATAAAAATTATTTTAAAATTTAGTATGAGAAACTTCTCATACAAATTCTTTTTACAGTTTTGTTGTAATTAATTTTGAGTAAATGAATACTTATAAATACAAAATTTTCCAAAGTAAATTTTTTTTAACATAGTCATGTATGAAAAAAATTTTCATATTTTTTACATTTATATTTCTAAACACAATAGTATAATAATTATTTGAAGATATATAGTATGAGAAGTTTCTCATATCTTGATACATGGCATGAAAATTTTTTCACATATAAACACTTATGTATTAAAAAAAGTAATTACATCAATATTTTTTTGTTATTATTAAAAAAATAATAAAAAATATTTTAAAATCTAGTATGAGAAATTTTTTATACATATATTTTTTTTAATTTTATCATTCTTAGTTTCAAATAAAATGAATAATTTATGAATAAAAAATTGATCAGAAAATAAAAAAATTTCAGTAGAAAAAAACCACTTTAAAGTTTTTATAATAGTTTTTGTCTTTAGTACATTTTTTTAAATTTTAATTAAAATGATTATACTTTTAAATTCATTTTATTAAGAAGAAACAAAAAATTAAAAAATTTAAACTAATTAAAAAAATAGAAAAGAAGGAAAAAAAAACAAAATTAAAAAAAAATCCCAAACAGTACCTAAAAATAAAAAATAACAAAAAGCACCAAAATGGTCATAACATCACTCTTCCTCCATACTGATTGATAAGCTGTCGTTCAGTCAAATTTTCGATAAATTTATTTAGGATCTCATCACTCAAATAATTAATATTATATAAGTTAATTTTCATATAACAAGATAGACCAATAGACCAATTTGACGCAACATTTATTTAGGTATTAAAAATTCAACCCTTAAATAGTAGCATGTCTTGGAGTTGAAGCATACTTGATTGACATAGAAAAAATCTTCCTTGAGGTATATGCTAAAATGAAAAGCTTCTTTTTTAAAAAAAAAAATGAACTTGACTGAAATGGACTTACTCCATTAATATGTTGATATTAATGGGTAGAGAAATTCTAATACAGCATTGTTGTATTTAAATTACTTGTATCATAATATAAAATACATGACAAAATAAGTATACACCATGCTTCTTATAATTGTATCTTATCTCTTAATTCCAACAAATTCAACATTGCCATTTTCAATATCCTAGTCCTAAACAATTAAAAGTTAGCAAATGTCATGAAAATTATATTCAAACACTAGTAAATAAAAACTTCATTACAATATCTAAATTGTCGTTATCAAATGTGATTTTTGTCTCTTTTTTATGTGTTATTTTTTTTCTTAATAACATTTTCGACCATACTTTGCCATCGTTTAAATACGGTGATTTCGGCCCCATTTGATGTGCAATTAATGAATTAATTACATTTGTACTCTCTTCAGATATTGCACTAATATTTTCACTACTATTTTCATATGGTATTGAATCAATGTCAACTTCCTTAAACTCTTCTTTTAATCTATGCACCTTTGCCAATAACTTCCCGGACCATTGTTGAGAATTTTTATACCAACTTCACTGGCTTATCAAACTTATTGCACATACAGTCATTGCGACGCGTTCCAAATTTTAGGAAAAAATTATCTTAACTTATTTGAACTTTAGTGTAGCTCCTTTTATAATTTTGTCCCAACTTTTCAAAATATATTGTCAGGCACAAATTGCACTAGCATCTCTTTTACCAAGCCCTAAATGCCAGACTTTTTCAATATAATTGCTACAATTCTTTTCTAAGGATGATAGATTTTAACGTTCGCTAGAACAAATGAATTAAAATCTTTATTCATTTGTGGTAAGTGTGGTTGAGTAAATCTCATTAATAAAATTAAATTACATTCCCACTTTAGGACACTCAACTTTATATTATTCAACTTTGTGTTTTTCAATGCCCAATTTCCTAACTCGACTTTAATTTCTTCTTCATTCAATCCAACACTTGATCATGATAACGTGTTAATTCTTTTTCCGTTTTTTAGAATTCAATCCTAAAATTTTTGTACCACTTTAATTTCAAAGAAAAAGAAAAAGAAATATTTAAATAAAATAGAGCATTACTATATTAAATTACCACAAAAAATTAAAGCAATAAAAGAAATTCATGTCCAAACTTTAAACAACATAGTTTAAACTCGGAACAACCAAGATTTGATAAATATTGAACACTTTAATTTTCACATAACCTAGATTGTTAATGGGTTCACAGAACCTTGGTGAATATCAAAGACAAGTTCGGCAGATATATGCTACGGCCTCATTTGGTAATTTGACTTGACTTTAAGCCCAGACATTTTGTTTATAAGTCACTTCAAGCAAAAAAAATTGAAAAGTTTATTTGGTAAATTTTAAAGGTCGTTTAAAGCTTAAAGACACCAAAAGAAAGTTTTTATATGATTTTTTTTTTAATTTTGATATAATTATATATTTAATAAAAATTTTGTTTGATAAATCTCGACGAGTAAATTTTAATAAACAAAAAGACCAAAATGTTCAAAGTTAATAAATAAAAACAAAAAGGTTAAAAGCCAATAAGAAAAAGGCAAAAAATCAATAGCTTCCAAACAAAACTTTCGATTTTTTAGAATTTTAAGTCAAAAGAATTTAAGCCCAACTTTAAGCCGGGAGCCAAACCAGGCCTATGTTCATTTCCTAATGTCAAGATATGAATGAGGCCGGTTACACGTAAAAAAAAATACTGATAGTACTTTGCCTTCATTTTCTTGATCAGCAAAAAGAAAATGTATTATATAAAAGATGCACAAAAGGCATGAATAGCATCTAACAAGAGACAAAGCTCTAACAAAGATGCATCAAACAAGTTTCAGACAGGGAAAAGAAGAAAAGGTTAGCATGATGCTAACCAGAAAAAAGAAGCCAAAGAGCACCCAATGACACATCTCCTCAACTGTATCACAGATTGTGCAAAGAACACCCAATAACAGATCTTCTCAACTGTCTCACAATTGTGCAGCATCTGGTTCTGGTTCACTCTTACATGCTTTGACCCAGAATGTTGCTCTGAGCTTGCTAATTCAATAGTCTCCATCCAATTTGCTTCTTTGTGATTGATGATAATTTCATCCTCTGCACTGCCTGATTCTCACCTTCCCCAAAGTTCAATCCCAAGAGTTTGCCAGTTTCAATTACCAAAGCAGCTTCACTTCTGATCAGATCCTCTTTAATAATCGGAATTTTTTGATTTTGAATATCCAGTGTTGATATTCATAGCTCTTAGGCCCATGAATAGAGTCCTCTCTATCGAGAGTATCATGACATTCTAGCCACCCTTCATGTTGCCCCATATTTGAATTCAAATTGCCCCATAGTGTAAGCCTTCTTTCGGCAATACTCAATACCTGCCCTTCCCTCCAATAGAAGTCTATAGATATTATCTGAACTTTCCCTCTTTGTAGCCTCTCTACCATGAGGATTCATCCACTTGGCTTATTAGTGCCATGTCATCCATCTTCTTCCTTTCTTGATCCTCACAATTGACTTCACCCTTGCTTTTCAACTGTGGGCAATGTCCATTATCCCTCAACCCATAAGTACAGTCTCTGTTAGATTCGTCAGAGCGAGGAGACTCACCATTACTATCTACCACACCTTTCCCTTTCAAATTACTGGTCTGACCATATGTTCAGTTTCCCCATAAAAATATATTTTGATAGTCTCTCGCAGCATCTTATTTGATAAAGAAATCTTCCAACTTTTAATTGACTAAAGTGCTGGATGTGTTCCTGCTTATCCGTTAAAACCAAAACTCTTCCACACTCGAGATCCTTTCTCAAGCTTGTTTTCTCATCGATGCCAACAATCATTCCCCAAATTTCACCAATTTTTGTGGAAGTGTTGTTATTCCAAGCATGTAATGGCACCTCCTGAATGTTTATCTATACTCTTCTTGTGAGATTATTTTCCCTTGAGCTCCAATTATAGACCACGTGTTGCAGGGAGTCGTATCGGCAAAAGAAACACGAACTCCGAAATTCACAAACCTGCTTGAATTAGAAATACTCCCTCCAAAACAGCAAAATTGCTATTTTGGAGGTTTAGACGGTGGAATTTGACCAAAAACTGGCTTACGTCATGACATAGCAATGAGCCTCGTTCGTTGGACCGTTTTCAATCGAACATGGACCTTCTAAGACTAATTTGACCTCGGCGGGTCGCACCTCTACTATTACTTTTTAATTTGCTTCGATTGTAAGCTTCTAATGAAAAAGAAACCCATGAGCTCTGCATCACCACTAGGCTTCTAATGAAAGAGAAACCCATGGGCTCGGCATCACACCATGCCAAACCATCTTCCTAACCAATTTCTCCCATTTTCTAAGAAAGTCCTCTTCTCATTTTCATCTAGAAATTTCAATAGAACTTTTAATCCACCTAAAGGAGTAATAGATATACAAAAAATGCCTCAACTTCTCACAGTCCCCTCCAGACCACTATTGAGCTTATCAATTCCAACAGCACAAGACTTGACCCATTCATTTTAGATAGCTGCCATCCCCCACACTCATATCTCCTGCATGCGCACAAATTAAGTTCCCATTCCCTTTTCCATCACTTCCTCTTTCTAGCCCATACAAGGCCTGCCTTACATATAATCTCCTGTCCAAACAACACACGCCGTTATATTTTCCAATAGCTGTGTTGGCTCCTTAACCTTCTCTCGTTAGAAATGAAAACTTCTTATATTTTCCCGCAATGATCGAAGATCCTCGCTAGCCATTGTTTGTGCACTTGATATCGACAAAGATCGTAAACTCACTTCCGCCAGTCTGGCCTTTCCTCATTCCACAATCTCTCTGTATCATCTTTTTCAAGCAAACATTTAATCAAATACCGAGACGGCATAACGAAACTGCAAAAGATTTGATACCCATCACCAGAAATGGGCAAAGAAAACATTTATATATATATAT